>PVKN010026624.1:0-13763 GCA_004027915.1 Capromys pilorides | reverse complement strand
TAGTAGTCACTGAAGGCCTGTTTATGTGTAATGAGAAGCAGGAGGTTGCATCAGTGGGGTTACAAATTTTAAAAATGCATACTTTAAATGGAATAAAATAGAAATATGACCACTTAAAAACATACTTTTAAACTACTAATTCAGAAATCCTTTTCTCTCAGTTTGATTCTAAATTATGATTTTAGGGGCAAAGCGATGGAGAATAGATCTTACAAGGAATATTCCAGTCACCGTACTTGACTAAAGATGCTTTGGAATAGTAGTATTGCTGTCATGGACAACAGCTGTGCCTGTAAGGCTGCCCATGACTAATAGCAACTCCTGTTGCATTATTGACAAGGTGATCAACCACAAAGAGGTGACACTTCATCTGAGATTAACCACAAGACGGCTTCTGCTCCAAGCTCTTTGTGATTTGATACCCAAGTACTTCTCTGTTCTTACCACCCACCTTCCTGTGCTCACTGCTGCTGTAGCTACCCTGGAGTTATTGCTTTTGATGTGCGCATAGCAAGAGTGTTACCTCTGTCTGACATTTTCTTTTTTCCCAAATAAGCCATGCATAGGTCTTTATTCTTCATCTTATCAAAGAGGCCCTGTATCATTCCATCCTGTCTCTAGTGTTCCCCAATGGAAGATCATCTGCCTCTTAAGCTATGCTCCTTAAAACCAGAACGCTTAAATTCCGCTGTCCTAGTAATCCTTTTTTCTGACTGTAGGGATATATATGTAATTTTTACAGTTTTACTTTATATTATTGCTCCCACCTTAAACATGCCTTTTTGAAAGTGGGACAGAAATATATATATATATATATATATATATATATATATATATATATATATGCTATTTAAAATAGTTACACTAATTTCCGTTGCTTTATAGAAATTAATTATTAAAACACTGTCCCATTTCCACCTTCCAAAGACCTCCTTGGGCTGCGTGCTAAATAGGATCCTTACTTGTGTGTTCAAAAATGATAATTTAGTATTGGTTAATTCGAAAGTGGTAAATCACCGTTTGCGAAAATGTCACCGCTATTACCATCAAATTTTGTTCTACCCCAGCGACACTGATTTCAAGCTTCTTTCAGAGAATCTACCGCCCTGATAAAAGCAAAGTCAACCGAATTCAATCCTCTCCTCCTTTTCTCTCCTGGACACTCCATTAATAAATGTACGGGTTGAAGGAGGACTCCCAAGAGGGCCAGTTTCCTTCAGGTGCAACAAGTCCTCTGAGCAAAACAGCTCCAACCGCAGCCAAAGTTGCTCACGACGCGGCCCAGCGAGGCAGGGGGAACCCCGGACCGGCAGGAGGCCCACACCTCGGCGGGGCGCCCCCGGAGCACAGGAAGCCGCGCGGGCCGCGAAGAGGGGCGCGGGAGGAAGGTGGGCGAGCGGGCGAGCCAGGCCGGCTGCCAAGGGGATGCGGGGAGCGGGGGCGGCGAGGCGCGGGAGCCGGACGCGGGCTGCACGCGGCGGGGCGCGGGGGCCGGCTCGCGGTTGAACGCCCCTGCATCCGCGGCCTCTTCCTCCTCCTTCTCTTCGTCGTTCTCCGACTCCGAGCGCACCGGCTCCTCGGCGAAGCTGACCCCCTTGCTGGGGGTGCCGCCCCCGCGTCCGCGTCCCCCCAGGTCCTGCCCTGGTGGCCGAAGCGCGCGACGCCCTTGCGCGTGTTCTCCTGCTGCAGGCCGTGAAGAGCTGCAGCGCGAGCTCCTGCAGGTCGGAGGGCTGGGGCCGCAGGACCTCCTCCACCAGGAAGCCCTGCAGCAGATTCCTCAGCCGAGCCCACATCTCCAGGCTTGTCCTGCCTCTCGCGCGGCGGGCGCTCCTGCGCCCCCCTCGCCCCTGTCCGCGCTGCGGCCAGGCTCGGGCTCCGCGGTCACTACGGGAGCGACCAGGGCGCTGCTATGGATGACAAGGGAAGCGCACTGGGCCCCTGCGGCCCTGCTGGCGCCTGGCGCGCGGCGGCTCAGAGCGGCGGCCCCTAGTCATCTTCTATCTACTGTAATAAGGCCCATAGCAAAATGCTTACTAGAGATAAAATGAAGTTTACGTTTAATTTACATTGATAAATTCAGTGGATTCTTCAGTCTCATCTTACCAGACCTATTGAAGGATTTACCCTATTCACTGGTTGCTTCAAGAGTCTCTTACAGTTCTCCATGTTCCTTTGATTTTTTCTCTTAGGCCACCTTGTTTGTTGCCAATTCATCAAATATTTATGGCTTCTAAGATTGTCTCCAATGTTGCTGGTGACATGGCTCAGCGGTCTAAAGCGCGTGCTTCAGAAAGTTTAGGCCACGCAGGGGCCTCAGCTTGATCCAGGCACCACATACAGCGCCACCCCCACCCCCACCCCCAAGGCTGAGCCAGCCATAACACAAACAAATACATGGGGTTTAAGTAAATAAAATAAACTTTAACAACAACAACAACAACAAAAAACATTGTCTCCAATCCTCTTACTGTGCACATTGTTTTGTTAGACCATCTTATAAACTTTTAGCTTATAATACACCAAAACAAGCCAAATGAGCATAGTTTATTAGGCTTACATGTTAAACCTACATGGCTTTATTTTGATTCACAACACATAAAATTCCACTGAGCCAACTGTTTGAGACAAAATCCTGACACAAGATTTGAGAAATCTAAGAAATGCCACTCAAAGGAGATTGTGATAGCTCTCCTTTGTGAACGGATTAGTAGCCTCCTCCTAGTAGGGTCAGTCTAGCCTTAGGAAACACTTCGTTGTATTTTTAAAGAACTTCCAGTATCTGATTATCTTTTGAAAAACATAAACTATAAAGCAAGCACTATGGTGCCATCAAACCTGCTGTGTCTGTTTCTTTTGCCTTTTGGGCTCAGGAGGGCTCTACTTGTTACGAGGCAGCTCTTGCCCGATCACATTAGGACTATTCAAGCTCAGAGACTTGGCTGAATGGTGTGCAGTGCTCAGCTCAACCAAGCTCCAGGGGAAAGCCTAAGGTATGTGGCTGAAACTATTCTAAGCAAGGACAGAGAGGGACAATACTTTGGTGAACATCTAGGTGGCAGCTAGTTTAGTTTTTCTGTGGAAATAGCCAATATTGACTTGATACTTCTAGCATCCTAGGCCAGGCAAGATTCTGTGCGCCATCCCAGGATGGTCACAGGAGGCCCCCACATCTTTCTCTGGAGATACAGTTTGGTTTGATTTGATTGCCTTTGCTTTGCTTTGATTGGCTTGGTTTTGAGAGAAGGCATGGCTTTGTTGTTCTGCTGGTTTGTGCTCACCATGTCACCCAGGCTGGCATCAACTTCATGGCAGTCTTCCTGCTTTAGTTTCACAACTGCTGAACTCCTGCCCTAGTTTGCATGTAAAAAAAAAAAAAAAATGGGGAATGAGAAGCTCCCACTGGCTTCAGTGTCCTTGGAAATTCCTTCAGACTGCAGCTGACATTCCCATTTGGAACGGATCTTGTGTGTGGTTTTGGTGGATAAGGGCAGAAGGGGAGTGAAGGAAAAGGAGCAGCAGGCAGGGAGATCAGAAAAGGAGAAACAGCAGGAGGAGAAGCATGGAGAGCAGAAAGAAACTGCGGACACTATAGGGGGAAACCAGAGATGAGAAGGGATTAAAGGAGAGGCAAGGGACCAAGACCAGAAATCACTGGGGGAAAGAAGAAAAGAATTCCAGCAAATTCTAAATCTGGTTCTAAAGTCATCGGAGTTTCCTGAATAATGGAAATAGACTAGCTGCAGAGACCTGAAGAGGAAGATAGGTGTGCTGACCCAAGTTGATAATCCTAGCATCATAGTAGGGTGAGGCAAGAGCACTGCAAGCTCAAGCTCAGTCTGAGCAAGTTCATAGTTCATCCAAAACCTTGTTTCAAAATAAAATTGTAAAGATTGCACTGAGGGTGCAGCTTAGTGCAAAGGGCCTCAGTTGACCCACATTCCTTCCATGCACACCCGGTAACCACAAAAATAAATAAATAAATCTTGAGAAGGGAAGAATTTTACGGAGTTGGAAACTTTAGCCACCTGCATAAAGGAAAGGAATTTAGAAGAGGTCTAAAGTGGCTTTTTCTGCCTCTTATCGCAACGTGATTTTAATCTGAGTCTCTGAGATAGAACACTAAAGAGAAGCTGCATGGGTTTAACCTTAGAGGGGAGCATCATATCCTGGTGGTATGCAGGTCCTGTTCAACAATGAAACATAACTGGGAGGACATTCTAGGGCATGAGGGAAGCTGCGAGTTGTACAGTTCACCAAGTCAGAGCGTTTCTACACTGTAGTTCCACAGTACTGTGGACTCTGAATCCGGCAGCCTGCTCCAGATCTTTCCATCCCTGGAAACCAAAGCTGTTTTCACTGGGGTGCAAACTGCTTCATAACTGCAAACTCATTCCTCCACCACAGAACTCAGGCCATGTGATTTTACCTTTGGAGTTCAGTCCCTGTCCTGATTTACAGCAAGGAAGATATTGGTCCCAGGTCTGAACCAGTCAGGGTCTACTCTCGGTTTGCTTGTCCTACTCTGGTTGAAGAAGAAACATATGAGATGAAAATTTTAATCCACAGCAAAAAATGTAGGGGAATCACTGTGATCTACCGGTCACCTTGGTTTCCATAGTAAGTTCAACACCAGACTGAGCGACATAGACAGATTCTGCCTCAAAAAAAAAAAAAAAAGAATACGTTAAAAGTAAAAGATGGAGAAAGAAGTACCGAGCAAGCCCTACTAAAAAGAACCATGCGTGGTTATTTTAAAATGCTTATTAGCCCAATTATTTCAGTACAAGGTGACCAACAATTACTTATTTTTAATTAATTTTTGTAACATAATATAATGGGAAATATAAAAACTACCTTATTCAATATAACAGTTGAGGGGCCGGCAAGATGGTTCAGTGGTATAAAGCGCCAGCTTAGGAAAGCTCAGGCAACTGCAGGGACTGCGGTTCAATCCCCGGCACCACATGCTGTGCCAGCCCCACCACCAGGGCAGGCTGAGCCAGCCACAAAATAAATAAATAAAGAAACAAACACAACAAGCAAACAAACAAATAAATAAATAAATAAATAAAAAATATAACAGTTGACTGGGTTGAAATGATATACCCAACTGGTACATGGGCTAGTCAGTATGTAAACAAATAAATGTGTTGCCCAAGAACACACTGGGCATTAAACATTAAATGGTTGATGACAATGTAGAACTTGGGATAAGGGTAAAAGGAACACGTAACAAGGATAAGGAAATTAGTTCACCAAGAAAAACTAAACTGAAGTGAGCACATACTTAACAAAAATAAAACTTAAAAGATAAAATAAATGTCAGAAATGAAGGGGAATCCATTCAAAAATAACACTGGAGACTTCAGCTTTATTACAGTTACTAATATGGCAAATTCACAGAGTACTAGTGGGGATGTAGAAGACTTGAAAGATCACCTAATTGGCCTTTACACTACGCTCACCCAACCAAAGCAGATCACATTCTTTCCAAGTGCACATAGAATATTCACCTTGATACACTACTATGTACTGGAATATCAGACAACTTCAAGTAGATTTTTTTTTGAAAAGTTAAAAATTCCTTAAATTTTTATTCTCAGTACCACTATCACAATTTACAGGGCAATATACTTGATGTAATGAAAAGAAAGGAAAAAGAAAAAAAAACAAAAAACAAAGCTACAACAGATAAAAGACCTCAGGAATGTACATCTAATTGACACTATGTTGCATTAATCAATAGCTGCACTTTTTCATACTGTGGCTATGACAGTCCTGAACCATAAGGGCTTCCTGTTT
The DNA here is from genome assembly GCA_004027915.1 of Capromys pilorides. Lineage (NCBI taxonomy): Eukaryota > Metazoa > Chordata > Mammalia > Rodentia > Capromyidae > Capromys > Capromys pilorides. Next base: position 7,961 of record PVKN010026624.1, on the reverse strand, counting down.
AAGCTGCAGTAACTTTTCTGACTGTGAATCATTGTTCCTTCTGTGCAAGATTTTTACAGTTCCTCTAATGCATTTGGGACGACTGTCTCAGAGTAATGTGCAGCTTTTCTGACAACTCCTCACGCTCCTGCTATGAACTTTAGTCTTCTTTTATTGTTTTTCAAAACCTGCTACCATATCCACCACTTTCACCACCAGATCTAAAACCACACCATAGGGACTGCCAGAGATTCTTCCATCAAAACTGCCCCCCTTCATGGTCCATAACTTGACCGCTATTGTCCTCTATAATTTCCAAAATCATTAGAGCTCCCACCACCACCATAGTTACCACACCAAAATTTCCTCCTTCATTGTAACCATCATATCCTCCTCCTCTACCACCATATCCACTACCTTGGTTTCCATATCCTGGTCCACCACCACCATACCCTCCTCTACAATTGTAACCAGGGCCACCACCATAGTTTCCACAATCACCTCCAAAACCATTATATCCACCTTCACCTCCTCCATAACTAACTCTGCTCCTATCTCCTCCACTACTGTAGCCTCCTCTTCCACCAAGATTGCCGCCACAGACAAAATTCCCTCCACCACTTCCAAAGTTTGCTCCACAACTCAAGAAGTTGTCTGATACGCCTCCATAGCCTCTTTGTGATGCAACAGATCGCATCTCTTGTTTAGAAAGAGCCTTTTTCCCTTCACAATAATGCCCATTAATAGTGTGGTATTTCTGAACAACAACTTTATCAACTGTGTCATGCTCATCAAAAGTTACAAAAGCAAATCCTCTCTTTTTCCCACTCTGCCTGTCTTCCATAAATTCTATGGTTTCAATCCTGCCATATTTTTCAAAGTAGTAAAAATACGCAATGCTTCATGAATTTGTGTGCCATCCTTGCATAAGGGCCATGCTAATCTTCTCTGTATCATTCCATTTTTAGTATATGTGCTTCTAAAGTGAGCACCCCAGTAGATTTTAAAAAATTCAAATCACACAATGTTTAGAGAATTGAACTAAAAGTAAATTACTGAAAAATATGTAGAGAAATGACCACATATTTGGGAAATCAGGGAAAATATCTTTTATCTTTTATTGTGGCCTCATGTAGCTAGCACTCGGTGTGTGCTGTTTCAATTGCAATCCATGACCTCAAATTGGCACAGGAAAGCCCTGCCAGGCTCTCCCTCTAACCCTAACTGCTGCTGTTTCTGCTTCTGTAACCTACTGGGCAACAATGCAATGATGCTCTAGAGAGTAAGAATTGTATAAAAGTGAAAAAAAAAGTCCTATTTGGCGTTCTCAGGATGTCAGAGGCCCTTGCAGACCCAACAACATAAAAGCTCCTTCTTTTTCCTATCCTGTGACTGCTATGTCCTGGATCTCATTCATCTATCAGTTCAGTGCCTAAACCAATATCAGATCCTACATTCCCAAGGCATGTGAGACACCAATTCTGTGAGACAATGAAAAGATGTGTGTATAATCATTTGTGTATAATCATGCTTTGAGATAGGAGGAAACTGTATAAAAGTCTAGACCTGATCTCCTGACCAGTGTGATGGCTGGTTCACCTCAGTGCCCCGTTATTTTTGAAATCTGTTTAGCTCCCTGTCCATGCAGAAAGACAGCAACACAGGTCACATCCCATACCTTTATTCTGAGAAATCTCAGCACAGCTTTCTAAGGTGCCTGAGAAGAGTAAACATCTACTGTTCTCAAGAATCAGTCACCTAAGGCATTGATTCTATGGCCCTACTTTGGAGTTCATCATTTGATAGGTCTGGAGAGGGCTCCAGACATTTTACATTTCTAGTAAGTTCAAATACTACTGCCAAAGCTAGGGGTCAGATGAATATAGTTTCAATTATTTATTTATTTATTTATTTATTTATTTATTTTAGTTTTTTGAGACATGATCCAACCTGACCTTGACCCTCTTATATAGTCCAGCCTGGCCTAGAACTCACTGTGATTTCCTGGCCTCAGTCTCCCACATACAGGGATTTCAGGTGTATGCTGTCATGCACAACCTATATTTTTAAATTGTTGACATAAAACCACACCAGTAATGTTTTGTAACATGTGAAATGTATGGGACTTACCCACAGTATTTTTAGTTTTGTTGGTACACTTATGTCCATTCAAATATCATCTATAGCTACTAGCTTGGCAGTGTAAAGGTGGAAGCCAACCTGAGTCTCCCAGTCCCTTCTAAAACAGAAGAATTCACTGATTCATAGCTTAGAGTCCTCAACACTCTCCATGAGCCCTAATACATGTTTTAAGAGAAAGTAGAAATATCCGAAAGTTATACAGCCTCTATTGATAATTGACTGTTAAAATTTTGCCTTTTGTCCTATATCCATTTGTAAGTAAACTAAACAACTTTGTGATGTTTCTCAGGCTCCTTTCCCTTTCTTTGTCTGTATTTCTACCTTTTTTTGTTTTTTTCCAGTGTTGGACACATTGCCCATAAACATTCTATACTGAGTCCTACCGGGCCCTTACTTTATTCCTTGTGTTGGTCTGTCATGAATTCAATATGCATTCATCCTCTGATATTAAAATAAAAAAAAAGACTTGCATGTCTCCATAAATAGTACACAAATTAATGACCTTACATATTTTTCAAATTTTTGTTTCATTCAACAGTCTGCTTAAGGGTTTTATGTTCATATAACTAGATTTAATACACATTTGCTTTTTAACAAAGTACCGAATATGAAACGCAGGGTCTTCCCATGGTGCTATATCTCCAGCCTTTTATTATTTTATATTTTTAGAGGAGGGCTCAGTAGGTGGCTAAGTCACCCAGACTGGGTTTGAGTTTGAGCTCCTCCTGCCTCAGGCTCCAAAAGTGCTGGGATTACAGTCCAGCACCTCACGCCAGCTATGTGGTTGTTAATATTCCTTTGAATATCCATAAAGAATTCCATTTATTCCTATGGTGAAGACACAGCAGGTTGCAAATGCATGTATTTTCGTAACCTGAGAAGAGAGGGTCATTGCATGCAAACTGATTGAAATCATTTGTCACCATCTGCCTTAAGAGTCCTGCAGCCTGGAAATTCTGAGGAGCAGAGGAAAAGCAGGCTGGAAACCTACCCAGCAGACAAGAGGGCTTTGAACCTTGCTTTCGTTTGGTGTTTGACTTTAGGTCTCCCTTTGGCTGTGGTGCGGGGTTGGGGAACATTTCTCAGGTAACCCCCCAGGTCTCAGTGGCCTGATCTGTACAGCTACCCTGCCATGGAGACCCTGTGTCTCCTGTGTTCTCTGCTGTTAACTTGCCGGGAGAGCAAACACCTCTATATCTTTAGGAAAGTCAGGAACTGAGCATGGTGTGCAGGGCAGAAAATCAGCTACATCTTCCCAGGAAGGTGAGTGGAAAGTTACGCCTCCTAAGGCGTGCAGTGTACTGGGGAATCTGGTTCGCTGGGAGCACTACTCAGCCTGAAGGCAGCTGTAGCCTGTAGGGCTTGTGGGGGGTGTTCCCGAAAATCCAGCTGCAAGCAGAGTGAGGCGAGGGGAGGAGCCAAGTCAAAGGAGGGACCTTGGGATTCACTGTTGGCTGGAGGAATTTCCTGCTGCCCAGCCTTCACACTTCAACACTTCACACTTCAACCCCCAATTCATCTATTCAAAGGGGGAAGCAGCTGTGGCACTTCCAGGGAACTGGCTTGTGGGCCCGCAAAAGTTGCCTGCCAAGGCAAAGTCCCAGCTGCGTGCCACATCATACTTGAACTACACCTGATACACAATGTGGGCCTTTCTGCCTGGCCCCTCCCGTCCATGAGGCCCCGCCCACCGAGCTTGGCCACGCCCATGCAACCCTGCCCCTCTGACCCAGGAAGACCTCCTTACCCTCTCCCACCCATCAGAAACCATGCCTTGTTCACCGGACAGGAAGTCCACCCCGCCCACTCCTGCCCTGGGCCACAAACCCCAGCTTCTTAGCACCCAGCCCTGCGGACCAAGGAGTAGGTGGACACGAGATAGCGGACCCCAACTGAGCCAAGCCAAGCTGAGCCTAACCCGGAAGACCCTCTTCCCCAGCCTCCTGTCCCCGCCCCTCATGCTGTGGAATTGATCAGAGCTCAGCCATTGGCTAACAACTCAGACTCAGGTGAGAGGGCAGTTACTGGCTGGGTAGGGCACGTTGCCCTCGAGATCACGCAGTCAGTGGCTCCCTGGGTCTCATGCCCCTGTGGCGGGGACCTCAGCAGCTGACCATAACAATCTGAAGGCAGGCCTGGGCAACGTGAGGAGAACCCATGTGTGCAACCTCGCACCAAGCCCCAGGCAGGGAAACAGCCACCCCTTCCCTTGCATGTCCCTGCAGTCTCCCTGCTGGGCCATAGCACAGCAGTCGAGGAATGTGGAGCCCAGGTCACAGGGTCTGGCCAGGCCATGGGAGACTGGAGAGAGCCTGGGCCCAGTCCTCACTTTTGATGAATGAGGAACCCTGAGCCCATGGGCAGGAGCTCATCATCCTGGCCTTTGTGACCACCATCCCCAGATCTCCTCTCAGGAACCTCACAGGCAGCCTGGGTCCCTCTGATCTCAATTTATTTCAGGGATACAGCATGCTCCAGAAACAAAGCCCTGCCTTCCCTGCCAGCATCCTCTGCCTAATCTGGGCCCTGGGCCTAGGTCCAGGGCCTCTGCATGGCCTGCCCTGCACTGCATTCTGCTGTGCCTTGTGTCTCTCCACCCCTTTGCTGCTGCTAGGGAAGCAGGGTGTTTCACAGCTCTTCCTGCCTGCTTTCCAGCCTGCTGTCACCTGGTGCTGGAAAGGTAGCACCTCAGCCCTTGTAGGGATGTAGCTGGGTGAGGATCTCTCAGTGCCCTGGGAGCTGAAAGCAGCTTCACCTTTCTAGAGACAACTTGACCTTCCTCAGCCTGAGGTTTAGTTACCCCCAGTCCTACAGTAGAAGCAGTGGGTGTCCTAGGGCAGTGTCTCAGATGTTTTCCTTGCTTTAAGAGATGGCACAGGATGGGGTGCTCTGTGTCCCCAGGGCCCTTTGTTCCCTAGAAGAGGCAGAACAAACTGTAGGTTGGATCCTAGCCCCCTCTTCCATCCACACACCTTCCTGTAGAGGAGGCACGTGGCACACGAATGTCAATAACCAGCTTTCAGTAACTACCCTCCTATTGAAGGCTATGGACTTCTCCCTGTATCCACTTAGGGTGGTGTACTGCCTGCATTCTGTGGCTTGATGCCTGTCTGTCCCCACAGCACAGAACATGTCAAGACAAGAGATTGACAGGGCTGCATGGTGTTGCTGAGATCTGGCTCAGAAAGGTGAGTGAGGCAGGAGTGTCACCACAAATCATACAGGTGAGCCTGGGTCTGTCTCCAAGAACAGAACAAAATAGAGAAAGAGAATATAGAAGTCCTGTCTTGTAGTAATGCCCATCAAGTGATTTAGTCTTTATTTTTACTTTAAGAAAAATAAATGTAGTCAGGAGTAGTAGTCCACATCTATAGCCCTAGCATTGTGGTGTTTAAACCCAGCCTAAATAATTTACAAGACCCTGTCTCAAAATAAATAAATGAGGATTGACGACATAAGTTAGTGTATAATTCCTCACTTTAGTCCCCAGTACTTACTGAGTGTACAGGCCATTTCCCAGGGAAATTCCTCTTAGGTACACTCACATCATACTCCGTGGCTCTTCTCTGGGTTAGGGAATGTCTATCTCTTATAGTCTGGTTTGGCAGTACCTACTGTTTCAGGATACTATGTGGGATACTCCAGAAATGTTCTGCTAGTCAATCCTCAATTGAAAAAGAGATACGATGACTATTTGTCTTATCAAGAGAACATGAAAGTTTTCCTCTAAATTCAGAACCAATGAAGAAAACTGAAATAACATATAACCAACTTTAAATAATTTATTACCACTATTAGAGTTCCATGATTCAATTTGAAGTACTATAAGGCCATTTGTTATAACTGGTAAATGAGGTGTGACAGGATCCCAGGATACATCTTCTGATCATATCTCAGAGTCTTCCTGTGGACTTCAGGCAAGATCTTGAGGAGATATTTGAGAGGATGGCTTGAAAATGATATGGGACATAAAAGGGACTGTCATCATTAAGTGCTTTCTTGTAGGGATCCATTGGCCTTCAGGTGTGATCTGTTTACACAGGGAAGAAAAGGCAGCAGGAATGAAGATAGACAAGAAGACATGAGCTGGGTCAGGTGTTAGCCAATGTGGCTGGTTGGTGAGACCCAAGAACAACTTTGCGGGTGCTCATATATACCTTTGTGAAGTCATAATGCACAATGTTGTCTAGAAACTAAGAGTTCACAGTGTCCAGGCAGGATGCTTTCCCTAAGCCGAAGGTAGCTTGACTGCTTTAGGCAATGAGGCTTCATCCTGCCCTCCCACATATGATCAATTTCCAACTTTAGTGACTCCATCATATGTTCTATGTTGTACATGGTAGATATTCCACTACAGTTGGAGGAGGTTGGAGAACTCTTCAGAAAACTTTATTATTTTTGATACAAACCAAAAAGTTTCGATAGTTCTATTCTGCAGTTTGACTCTATATAGGCCGATAGTCTATAAGAGTAGTGAGGCTGGCAAAAGTAGAAGTTAATAGTGATTTGAACACATTCATATTTAGCATGCAAGTATGGTATTACTTTTTACATCCTCTGATTATACACGAGATGGTTAAGGCCAAGTTAAGATGAGACTTGTATAAATAAAAAATTAACCTTCCCTATCTAACAAGGTCAGTTAAATCTCCTCAGGATTTACCTTGAAACCTTGAAGAGTGCCTCCTAGCTTGTCTATCAGTGTGAGACACCTGAATGTGTCATGGCCACTGCTTGAAAAATTTTCTTACTGTGCAAGCTTGAAAGATAATTTCTCTATAGGTGACTCTCCTTAGGCACACTATGGATTGTCAATAACTTTCCTCTGTGGTCCCATAACTCCTCGATGAGCCAATCAAGGACTCAAGTGAGTTATAGAATGCCACAGCAGAGATTTACTTACATGCTTCGTCTTCAGTGACCACAACGGGCCAAAATTTTGGCTACCCTCTTAGTCCATTTATGTTTCCAATTTTTGGTCTCTGAAGCTTAGTTGTAAAACATCCAGTAGATATGTTTACTGACATTACCCTGAAATGGGGGCAGTAATCTTAGCATTACTAACCTTGTGAAGATCAAACACCTGAAACATAATGAACTGTTATTTCCTAACAGTCATGGCTATTCTAATATTTAAATTCCTACAAAACTTAGACATTTTGACAAAGAAATTTAGAAATCAAAATTATATATAACATGGCAAAATGACCATCACACTGACATTTTTTGTTTATGTGGGACCAGGGTTTGAACTCATGACTTTGCACTTGCCAGGCAGGCACTTGTGCCAGAGAGCTAGCTCCCCAGCCCCTGAACTGACATTTTATGATGTACTTAAATTTTCTTTTTGACGAAACATAATGCTATTAACAAATCATGCCTATATAATACATAAAGCCTATTTTGTGATTTGTTACATACATCATGAATTTCGTTAAAGGCAATGGCCTCAGTCTGCGAGAAAGTGTTATCATAATAAGCAATCTTTATTTTACATTTTAGAAGACCTATATATCTGGAATTATGATTGCATTAACATATCATGAGATGAATAATGACTACCATAAACATGTAGAAACTTATATCTTAATTTAGATTTGTACCAAGAGCACTTTGATGAGAAAACATTTCAATTTTTCTGAATAATTATCTTTTAACAACTAACCAAAGTATTGGGTGTGTCTTCCAAGAAACTCTGGAGATTTTTGGGTCTCCTTATCAATGAGCAATGGTTGGCTATCTCACTATCCATTAAGTGGAGTCCTGTCCAGTAATCTCTCTTCAGTCTTTTTAAAAAATTCACTTAATGAGAAAAAAGTAAACTGTCAGTGTTTCACTAG
>PVKN010026623.1:0-13766 GCA_004027915.1 Capromys pilorides | reverse complement strand
GGTAAATCATATGACTCCCTTTTTATTAAATCCAAGCTTGGTCTTTTATACTATTCAAAATGGTAGGATGAATAGCTTAGCACCAACTGAGAAGCACATGAGACTCTTGTTCTTGGTCAAAAGTAGAAACTAGAAATAAACTTGTAAATCACCTTCTCCATCTATGGGGAGTCAGGTGGACCTAGATATGAATAAAGATAAAGATATGAAGAAAGACATGGTGAGGGAGGATATTTGTGTCTTTCCTGAGAATGGGGAAAAAGTTCCTTTTGTTACTCTTCCGTGGTTCCTTCTAGTCAAAGAGCTGGGGAGGCTGTGTTTCAGCAGCATTTGTCTGTTGATTGCTCTGGTAACCACTGTTGATCTGACAACATTGGGAATGGGGAGAAAAGTAGCCAAATCACATAGGCAGGACACAATTAGATTAGGGCAAGGATCCAGCCATAGTGCTGCACACCTGTAATTGTCACACTCTGAGTAGCTATAGTAGGGGGATCCACATTTGACCTCAGTGTGCCTAACTTAGTGACCTGGTAAGATCCCATATCAAATGAAAGAAAAGTTTAAAGGAAGGAAAGAGGCAGTGATGAGAGGAATGGGGAGCTGGAGAAACAGAGGGTACTTTGTTGGTTATTGTTGTGATTTGTATCTAGTTGTTGCCCCCCAAACCTTGTGCAGTAATGGGGTAGCTTCTAGAGTTTGTGATTAATTCTTGATCTGATGCTTGGATTATGGGTGTGAGTGCTACACCTGCCTCCTTACAAGTGTAAGGAGGAGAGAGAGGCTTGCTAGTTGCCTCAGCTGCTGCTCTTCCCTTTGCCCTTTGCATTTTTCCACTGCCATGAAAGGCTGGCCTCTGCCGTATGCCACTCTGCCTTGGAGCCAGCCAACTATGGGCTGCAACTTCCATGAACTGTGAGCTAAGTAAACCTTTCCTTCCCAGATTTGGGGTGTTGAGTATTTTTTCTCAAAAATCAGAGAAAAGTAACTAAGACAGTTATTCAGTCTGCGGATGCAGAGGACTAGGAGATAGCTCAGCAGCATAAGTGCCAGGTAGCATAAGCACCTACCTGGAAGGTGCAAGGATATATATTTGATCACTGGTACCATAAAAAAAGTACAGTCTGGGAACGCAGCTCAGTACTAAGAGAGAAAATGAATTGTGACAGGGTAGCAGAATTAACTTCATTTCATTAATGATGAATTAAAAACTCAGCTAAATAACTCAAGGTCAAATGAGAAGATCAGGGTTCATTTAAAAGGTTGTAGTACTCACCCAACTTTAAGCTTACACTAATTGTGAACCATGGCTATGTGTCCACATATTTTATCTTAGCCTTGGATTTTATTATTCCCTTTTCAGTAGAGAGTCCAAGGCACACCAAGGGTGCAGTAATTCAAGTTCATGAAAGTAATTGCTAATGGTTCCTGGAAAATATTTGACATTGGGGCACATGTTATTTCTAGTCTATTGTGTTGAAAAACCCACTATGTTCACGTGAGTTTGTTTGCACATGTATGCAAGATGTACACCTGGGCATGGATGCATATAAACTGCAAGGTTTAAATTTTGAACCTGGAACAGGGCCAAAGCCCAGCTCCCTGTGCAGCTTCTCTCTCCACAAACCACATCATGGGAGCAGAAAAACGTGGAAGAGTTACTCTGCCCATATGGTTCAGGCCCAAGTGCTTATCCTGGAGCATATGGCTTTTTGTAGTTGATTGCACATATTAGGCAAGATTTGAGAACAGTAATTAAAACCCATAGATCGAAGGTTAATTCATCCCTAGACTCACAATGTACCTGGTCAATGAAGCACTCAACACTGTGAATGACCTGAAAATCACAGACCAAGTAAACCGACCCCAAACAAGCTTCTTGGCTGACCCTGTCAACTGGTAGTATGTGAAAATCAAGTTAGCATTTAAAGGGTATTTTTATTTCAGTAATGTCTGTACAAATTTCTGAAGAGTTATTGTGGTTGCCCAAGTGAGTATTAACATGTTTTCTTTCTTTGATTTTGTTTAATCTAATGACATTTAGTGACCTTGTAATGCAAGCATCTTTACTAGATGCTTAATCTTTCTAATGTCATTTCATCTAGTTTGCAGCTCTGCAAACTGGAAAATATCACTGTTCTCCTTTTATAGAAGAAGGAGAAGCTGAGCTCAAGAGGTGATTGGTGCCCCATGCAGATCCATCTGGGTGGTAATGAGCAGAACCAGAAACCCTGCCACATCACTGAGACTAACATGATTGTCATCTTCTTTTATTGACAAGTGCTTCCTCACAACAGAGACCCTCATGACCACTTTGCTCAAAGAACTACAATTTCTTTAGTTCTCTTGAGAATCCTGTTAAGTGTACTTTGTCCCCATTTTTCAGATTAAGAAACTATTTTATCGAATGTCATACAGTTGGTGAGTGACAGATGCAGAATTTGAACTTAAATATACATGTCTTCAGGGATCAATCTTCTCACCAGCCATTTACTCATAGGTGCATTCTATGTATTGACCCTTGACTTGCTGTTCATGATGATCAAGTTGTCGTTCTATCTCTACTATGTGTGAGACTTGAAGTTGCTTTCCCATGATAGATGTCCTCAGGCACAAAAAAGCAATGACCTCTGAATACTAGAATTTGTCCTCTCCCCTGGGGTTAACTGGGTAGAAGAGTCGTGCATTTAAGACATGTCTAGGGATCATGGCATATGGCCGACCTTGGAGTTTTCAGTGGTTGCTGGTAGATGGTGGTGCTGCCTGTGGGCCTTCTCTTATGTTTTCTCAGGACTGAGAAGACTTGTGGATGAGTGAGAATAGGGTCCCACCAGAAATAGTGTCATTTAGTGGTTCATTATGACAGTGTGTCTGTGCCTGAAGCTGTGAGGCTTCACTAAGGAAAGCCTAATCCCCTGGAAGAAGCATTTCAGGTCTGGTGTGGGCTTGTGGGTGGGAACTCCAGAGGTGTGAATGCCTGTGGCACATTGGTAGAGCACAATATCAAATTAAAGTCATAAGAAAACCAGGTTTACTCTTAGCATTAACTATACTTATTTCAGCCCTTTAATTTCTTTGACTGTAAATTGACAAATGATAGGAATTACTTTATGCAGAAAAATACCCTCTGAAATATCTCAGAGCTATCACATAAAAGCAATTTGGGGTGGGACCCAACCAGATGTCTTGTACTGTGTATTAGATTCTGGAGATAAACAGGATGGATATCTTCAGACCTGTTTGCTTTAAGTAGGCTTCTCAGTGCAGTCTATCTCATATGAGGTGGATTGCCCCATCAGTGTTATCTATTTATGTGTGCTGAATGCCTTCTAAAAAGTCTTCAGAATCCTTTTGTTGGTAAAGAGCCAGTAGTAAATATCTTAGATGTAGCTGTCTAGCAGGTCTTCACTTTGACTGTTCAAATTTGCAGTGTAATTCAAAAGTACAATCAGCATGAAAATAAATTACAGAGATTACATTCTTATAGTCTTATTACTGAATATATGATGCTAGTGTTTTAATTTATCTTTGCTACAAACTCCTTTTTCTTAAAATGCAGCACCAGATTTCCTTTACCCAGTGCATCCTATTTTGATGGCCCTCTATGGAATCACCACTTTCCCCAACATCTGCACATAGGAAAATGTGTTTCACGAAACAGGGAATGGGTTTGAATATTCCCAGTAATGTCTAAAATGTATTGAGTTGACTCATCTTGGAAGGCTCAGTTTTCATATATTTACTTAGCAATCTAGAGTTCACTCAAAGGATACCTTTTCCGAAGTCATCTGAATTCTGACCAAGCTTTTGTGATTTTTCGTCCTATGTCTTATTGGCTGGAAAACTGTGAGTTTACCTGTCTAATTGCTTCATTATTATACCTTCTACACAGCAGTGATCTGAGCACTACTAAGTATTATCATCCTTTTATCAGAATGTAAAATGCATGAAAGCTGCTACTTTGTTTATCACTACAAACACTTAACAATATATACAGTATTTTTCTGAGGGAATGGATGGGTCCAGTTACCTGGGTTTGGTGCTGAGCTAAAACTTTTGGCCTGTTATTATGTTACATATATGTACATTATATGAGATAAATGCTTAAATTTAGCCCTTGCAACACCTCTCTGAAGTATGGGACATACTACTAGCAGGCAGAAACTGAGTGCTAAATTTACTTTTTACTCATTGCTGGGACAAATATCTGGCACTCAAAATGAAGGAAGGAAAGGTTTATTTAGCTCATAGTTGCTGGAGGTTTCAGTCCATATTCAGTTGGCCCAAGGCTGAGTGAAACAGGGCAGAGAGCATCCAGTTCATGGCGGTGGAACAGCAACAATCGCGACAGAGGCAACAGACCAATCAGAGTGCAGAGAGCAACAGCCTCCGTCTGTCTCTCTGTCTCTCCTTATATTGCATTCAGGCCACACCAATAATCCCAGCCATACTCAGACCTATAACCCCATCAGTACTATAACACATAATCCCAATGGATCAAGAGTCAAGTAATCCCAGCAGTACTCATACCCACAGTCCCATCAGTACTAAAACATATAATCCCAGTGGATCATGACTCAAGTTTGAAACTCTAGAATTCACTGCCCCATGATTGCGTGAGTTTTTGAGGGGACAACTAGACATAAACCATAATGTTCCACCCCTGGACCCCCAAAGTCTCATGCACATCCCTTTGTGCAAAAGACATTTTAGTCCATCTCAAAGAGTTATCAAAGTCCCAACTGTTTCAGCATTGCTGAAAAGCACAACCCCAAGTCTCCTCCAAGATCAAAAGCAAACTCTCAGCTGTGAGCCCCTGTATAAAACAAAAGTTAAACGTATTCAACATCCAAAGGTACAACATAAACATTACCAATCCAAAAGGTGCAAACAACAGGGTAATACAAAACACTGGGGTAAACACAAGTTCAAAATCCAGCAGGGCAAACATTAAATCCCATAGTTCCAACTGGAACATCTGAAGCAGCCTGCACTGAGTTGTGACCTCCAAAGGCTTTCCACGGATCCACCCCTTCAGCACTTTTGGTGGTAGTTTCCATGGCTTTTTTCTTAAGCCAGATTTGCTCCCTCTTTGTAGTTTCCCTTAAATGATCCACATTTCTGGCTTTTCCAGTCTTCTGGGGTTTCCACTGCAATGGGTTCTCACTCTCTGTTTCACACTCTTCCCTCTAACGGACACACTTCCTGGCCTCCAAGGCCTTCTTCTGAAATCGAGTTGGAAGACTTCTTAACCTCAGAGCTCCTATGTTCTGAATGCACCTAAAACAAATGCTACGTGGATGATGCCAAGGGTTGCTGCCAGCTGCAGCAGTAGCCAGGCTTCCTTCTCTCTTTGCTGTAGAGTTCAAGGGCCTAGATCACTGAGCACTCTGACCCTGATTTCGAGAAGCAAATTTTCCATGCCAGTGCCATTTTGGAACCTGGTTTAGCTGCTACCGCCGTTCTGGTACTTGGTTCTCTGTGGCTTTCTTCTCAAGGCAAAATCTCTTTCCCTTGCAATTTTGAGGCTGCAAAGGGTAGAGAGCTGCTGACTCTTGTGATGCCCTCAGGCCATCTTTTTGATTCTTTCATTCCTTCCCAGCAATGGAGATCCTTTCAGCTCCATCTTTGCAGTCCACAGCTCTCCTGGCGCTTCCTTCCTGGCCAAACTCATAATATTTTAAATCATCATTTTTGATTCTTTGCTCTCAATTTTCAACATAAATCTGGCTAAAAGCCGCCAATAACACCCTTGAAACTGCCCCAGTAGTTTTCTGCTTGGAAATATCTCCTAAAAGATTAATCAGTCCACCATGCTTAATCTCACTCTTAGGCAAAGTCTCTGGGCATGAGCGAAATTCTGACAGATTTTCAGCCAATCCATAGCAGAAATCACCTGGAATCCAACAACCAATGCCGTCCTTCTCAGCAGAAAGCTACTCAACCTGGTCTTTACAGGCAGGCCTTCTGTCAGTCTTCTGGTCTAAGTTCTGACCAGAATCTCCTCTACAGAACAGCTGAAGCTTTTCCAGCTCTTTGCAAGTAGAAGACCTCTCCAAATATTTTCTATCTCTGCTCATAAGCCATTCTTTATACCCAAGCTTCAAGCCAGTCTTCTGGTTTGAGTTCTGACCAGAATTTCCCAGCTGAAGCTTTTCCAGTGCTTCACTTGTAGACGACGTCTCTGAATCTCTTCCCATAAGCCATCCCAAAAGCTCGTAATCCACACTGTCAGGTATAGCCACAGCAACAACCCAACTTCTCTAGTACCAAATTCTGTCTTAGTTACTTTTTACTCATTGCTGGGACAAATACCTGACATTCAAAATGAAGGAAGGAAAGGTTTATTTATCTCATAGTTGCTGGACATTTCAATTGGTTGGCCCAAGGCTGAGTGGAACAGGGCAGAGAGCGTCCAGTTCACGGTAATGGAACAGTGACAACCACAACAGAGGCAACAGACCAACCAGGGCACAGAGAGCAACAACAACCATCTGTCTCTCTGTCTCTCTTTATATTACATTCAGGCTCTCTGCCTTAGCCTATCCACCTTAAGCCACACCAATAATCCTAGCCATACTCAGACTGATAACTCCATCAGTACTGAAACACATAATCCCAGTGGATCAAGAATCAAGTAATCCCAGCAGTACTCAGACCCATAGTCCCATCATTACTAAAATACATAGTCCCAGTAGATCATGACTCAAGTCTCAAACTCTAGAAGTCCCCACCCCATGATTGCATGAGGCTTTGGGTGGACAATGAGACATAAACCATAACACTGAGCATTAGGTAGAAAAACAATTTCTCAAAGTCCTACTGCTGAGTAGCAACAGAGTGGAGATTCCCACCCTGGTCTACCTGTATTTTTCACTCTTTTATCATTTGCCATGGATTCAAATGGTCTTTTCTTGGTTGCAAGAATCTGTTTTCCTATTTGCTAGAGTATATCCTGTTTCCCCTTAATGGAGGGTAGGATTCCTGAAGGTAATGATCATATCTCATTTTAGTTTATGGCTCACAAGTGGCCTGGCATTATGCTTAGCACAAGATGGAAGATTAATATTCTTATTTCTGCTTTGCTTGGCTGGCACAGAGCAGTTCTTCCTTGTAGGCACAGTGCCACACAGAATTTTGATCTTTCTCCAAATGGAATTGCCTCTGTTGTCTATAATTTTATTGTAACACCTTTTCCTCACATCCTTAAGGACTGAGTACACTATGATAATCCTAAATACAATGAGTTGAATGTCCAAGTAGCAAAGCAATTACAGGTGGTTCCACAAAAATCTTAGAGGGAGGAAGACTCGCATTTAATTAATGCAGGGTAGTGCCTCACTGCTGACAGGCTGCTGGAGGGAAGGGAAGCAGTGTGTACCTTGCAACACTGAGATGAAGACAGGTGTGTGTATGCCTGTGGTGTTTACGACCAAGACAGAACATGGACCCCTGTGCTTACCCCTAAAGGTTCCTTTCCCTGAAGGTCCCAGTGTCTACAGAGCTGGCAGGGTGAAGGCTTT
The DNA here is from genome assembly GCA_004027915.1 of Capromys pilorides. Classification (NCBI taxonomy): domain Eukaryota; kingdom Metazoa; phylum Chordata; class Mammalia; order Rodentia; family Capromyidae; genus Capromys; species Capromys pilorides. The sequence continues at coordinate 6,243 of PVKN010026623.1, read as the reverse complement.
TAGGCAGAAGGGACCTCAGCACAAGTCACACAAAACTCTGTGGAACTCGTGATGAAGGAATGGGACAGCAACAACAGAGGTGCAAGAGGCTGAATGTTTTCCCTCCTTGTCATTAAGCCTCCATTGATACATGTCAGAGGATCACAACTCACTCTTTTAGTTTTGGGTTTTTTCACTCTTCTGCTGAGAGTCTATATCTCCAAAACCGCTCCATGTGCTACTGCACATTTTGCTAAAGCTCCATCCAACTGCGAGTTCATATGCTTATGGTTTGGAAGTGGGGTCTACAAACATCAATAGCTTATGCATCACACCATTTTGTTCATGGATTTTGTCTCCAGAACGCCTTTTATGTGGTTTGTTTATTTAATAGCTATTTTAGATATCTACTCTATGAGAGTCTTTCTCTTTAATGCTAAGTGTTAAACATGCATAGTCTTGGTAATTATTATTGCGACAAGAGAAAACTCACAATCTCTACACATCCTGTGGACTAGGTGATATTCTCTGAGATTAAAAAGCATTGTCTGGCACTGTTCTTAGCTAAATATGAACAAGATAGCGTTATCAAATCTGGAGGATGAGGTAAGTAAGGCACCATGTGTCCTGGACTTTAAAAACTGCCTGTTAAAGAGAGTAAAAAAATTAAGGACACACAGAACCAAAAACCCAGTTCTGATAGGAGCCATACATGAAATCATAGTCCTTGGCACAGATGGAAGACACAAAGCTGGTAGGACTTTATGCTCTCCTCCCATGCACATGATCCACACTGGATCTAGAAAGACTCCAAACTCTTCATGAGTTCACATGTAGGCTTTGGGAAGAAGACCAGATCATGGGGTGCTCTACTCTTTGGTGAATTTGTACACTGAAGAGGGCAGCACTGACTTGTCAGGAGGCAAGGCTTGGTCAGAAGATGCAGTGTAGTGGAAAAGGACTTGGAAGGGATATTTTATTCTCTGCCCTCACCTTTCTTTCTGCTTCCCGGTCACCACTGTGGGAGCAACCTGTACCCACCAGGCGCTTTTGCCATACACCTTGTGCCTTGAAGTGGGTGGACTATGGGCTGCACCCTTTAAGGACTGTGAAACAAAATAACATAATCTTCTCTTCCTTTACTTATGAGTGTAAAGTATTTTGTCCAGGTGGTAAGAAAGACATTAAGACACACACTGCTATGTAATCATGACACTCTTTCCTCTCCATTCCACACACTGTTGAGGAATTCTCAACTTTCCACACAGTGACTGTGACAAATCATTAGGTTTCATTGATGCAGCTGCCTACCATTTGTGATCAAAAGGGTTGAGAAATAAAGGGGAGGGGACATGGGAAAAATTCTCAGTTGGCATTTGAGATCCATTCACCAAATACCAATGTAGAGTATAATCTGTGCTACATTATGACCATAGTGAAGCCTAACACAGGAGCCTGTTCATGACAAGAGAGAGTAGGTACTAATTTTTAAACAGATTGTGATGGTTAACTGTGGGCTCTGTTTGTACAAGAAACACCTGGAGGGTTAGCTAAACACAGGGTCAGGTGTATCTGAGTGACTGACTTACCTAACAGGGAAAACTAACCCTTGATGTGGATCTCAGAAACCAAAATGATCATAGCCTGAATGTAGCAAAAAGGGAAATAAGAAACAAGTCTTGTTTTTGCTTCTTTGGAGGAGCCCTAGGTTTTACTGCCCTTAGATGTCATTCTTCAGGTTTCTAGAGTAGATTCTTCTGCCTTCTAATCCATTCTTCAGCCTTCCAACACAGACACTGCATCTTCCCAATACCAACCCACATGGAAATCTGCATGGGCTCCAGGCCTTCAACTTTAGACTGGATCTTCCAATTCTCCAGCACACAGATGGCTCTTTTACAGTCTTCCACATCTGACTCTTCAGGCACCTATCATAAGCCTTTGTGTATTTGGCAAGTGATAGATAGATGGATGGGTAGACAGACAGACAGACAGACAGATAGATAAACAGAGAGATAGACAGACAGACAGACAGACAGACAGACAGAAAGAAAGAAAGAAAGAAAGAAAGAAAGAAAGAAAGAAAGAAAGATAGATAAACAAAGAGGTAAACAGACACATCAATAGAAAGAAAGAAAGATAGATAGATAGTACTATTTCTTCCTCTAGAGTACCCTAAATGATTCACAGTTTTGATAGCATTGAAGTAGGTCTGTTGCTATGAATCAACCTAACAATACAGTTCAGAAGTTTTTGGAACTAGTTTTTAGGAGTTTGGAATGTTTTAGAGTTGCTAGCTGGAGAAGCAGCCCTAGAATGTTGTAAGCTGAACTCAATGGGGGATTCTGGTGAGAGATGAAAAAATCAAAATGCTGACTTAGAAGGAAGATGAAAAAGGCCATCCTCAGGAGCTTTGCTTTGGAAACACTGAATCCACTGGCAGGTAGACACCTGGTTATATGTGCTATGTTCTGGCCAAAAATGTGTATGCATTTTGCTCCTGTCCTAAGACTTGGAAGCAGCCTGGGTTTAAGGTGAAAAGACTAACACTCTGACCGAGGAAATTTCAAGGTAGCCTTATGTTCAAGTGTTGACATGAGTACTGTTGGAAGATTTTTTTAGAAAGCTTTACTTTGAGAATCAAAAGCAAAGTAACACTGAAAGACTTACAAAGCTTTGAATTTGGTCAAAATGAAAGTTATGTTAAGGTTGGAGCCTGAAAAGATGGAAAAGACAAGAGATTGGTTTCTAAAAATAAAAGCCAGGTACTCTTAATGTGAATCTGGACAGTAGCAAGGAGGCCTGGAAGACGTGGTAGCAATTTGAAAGACCCCAACCTTTTCAGATTCAAGGGTGAAAATGTGAAAGACTGGTTTGAGTAGAGTCCCAGGACACTGTGATACAGAATAGTAAGAATAGAAACTGATTTTCCAGGATTCGGTTCACTGTCCCTAACCAACAAGACAATCAGAAACATCTGTAGCCCCAAGAAGATGCTCAAGGGCTCAGTAACTGCTCGTGTTGGTGTCAGACTTTGTCATTCACATAGTAGTGCTGGTTTTATTCATACAGATACAGAATTCCAGAACTGTGTGGACAGGGAGGATTCTACCTCAATTTCAGGAGGTGGTGTGGGAAGCCAGGAACAGTGTATGAAGCTGTGAGTGTGAAGCCAAAGGTGCCTCACATGCCATGATGTTGAAAAAGCCAGAAACGTGGGATGCCCGAGGAAGGCTGTAAGGAATGAACAAAGCCCATCCAAAAGAGAAGCCACGAACACTTCAACCATTGGCAGTTCCACAGAGGCACCCACCAAAGCCCTCTGGAGTTGGCATCTCACAACTTGCTCCAAATACTAGACATGCAGCTACAGATTTAATGTTTGCTGTGATGGACTTTGCTCTTATTTTGGTTCTATCGCTTTGCATTCTCTTATTTCTTCCTTTTGAAATGGGAATGTTTACTCCATGCCCCTGAATGTCAGCAGTGTTTCACTTTGCTTTGATTTTTACAGGGGCTCATAGCTAAAAGTTTGTCTTCTATCTCTGAGAAGACTTTGGACTTGGAGTTTTCAGGAAAGCTGAAAATTCTAGGATTTTGGAGACTTTCACGGATAGCATAAACATATTTTACATAAAGGAATATGCATCAATCTTTGGGGGTCTAGGGCTAGAATGTTACAGTTTATATCTAAATGTCTTCCAAGACCCTCCTCCTCTCAGCAGAGACTTTGGGAGGCTATTGGAGCCCAGAGTTGTGGTACTCATTTGTATTATCCCACTAATGGGTTAATAGCTCATGGTGATTTGGGGGGCAAAGCCTGGTTGGAGAAGGGGAGTCCCTGAGGTGTGGCCTGGAAGAGGCCACCTCCTTCTTCACCCACTCTTGGCATCCAGCTGGCATGCCATGGCTTCTTTCCCCTGTCATGGCCATTTGTCATGATGCTGTATCTTGGAGCAATCTGAATGTTGATTGTAGGCTCTACAAACTGTGACCAAAGTACACCTTCCCTTCATAGAGCTTTGGGTATCCAGCATTGTGTTATTAGTGATGATAAAGTTAGCTAAGGCACACATACCATGCACTATCACATCAAATAACATAAATAGTGCACTTAAAGGATCTGAATAGAAAGAGTGATAGCCCTGCTATTTTTAAAATTTTATTTATTTATTTATTTATCTATTTTACTGGGGGAAAAAGTATACATTTAGAATTAGCCAGCTGGACTTAGTTTAGGTGACCTCAATTTTGTTGGCAGCATCCAATGCATCATATTCGGGAACCAGTCAAACATACACATTCTTCTCTCAATCAGGCCTGATTAGGGTACTGATCTTCCTTTTAGCTTGTTTGATCTGGTGCTTATTGGCTTTGAAATGCACAGTGAACAAAAATGTGTTGTCATCCTCTATGTTTTCCATGGCTGACTCTGTAATAAGGGGAACTTGATGATGACATAGTGGTCAAGCTTGTTTCTCCTCAGGGTGCTCTTCTGAGGGTATTTTGGCTGTCTCCCAAGCTTCTGTGTATTGGGGTGGTGGAAGATGGGTGACATTAATATCTTCTTCTTGTGCCTGTGGATGCCTTTCAGCATGGCCTTCTTGGCTTTCAAAGTTTTTGCTTTGGCTTCAGCTTTGTGAAGCGAAGGACTTCCTTCTTCATCTTTGGCACCATCATGGGAAAAAGGCTCAATACTGCTATATTAGAAGTAGTGTTTAGTTCTTCTTTTAAGTTCTTATACTATGGAGACAATATGATATTTACACATGTAGATCTGGTTTATTTTACTTATGAGTATATGTTCAAGATACATCCACTTATATATAAAGTCTTCTAGTTTGCCATTCTTTATAGATGAGTAATAATCCATTGTATAAGAACACTACATCAGGACTGGGGAGATAGCTCCATGGCACAAGTGACTGCCTGGCAAGCGCAAGATCATGAGTTTGAACGCTGGTCCCACAAAGAAAAAAAAAAACCAAAAAACAAAAAACAGATCTTTTTTCAACCATTCTTCGGATGATGGGCATTTTGGTTGTTTCTAAAATTTGGCTATCATAAATTGTGCTGCTATGAACATAGGTGCACAGATATCACTGTAATATTGTGTTTTCAGTTCTTCTGGGAAAATTCCCAGTAGGGGGATAGCTGGATTGAATGGGATTTCCAGTTTGAGTTCTTTAAGGAGTCTCTACACTGCTCTCCATAATGGTTGTACCAGTATCCATTCCCACCAGCAGTGGAGAACTGTTCCTTTTTCCCCACAGCCTCTCCAACATTTGTTGTTGGTTGATTTCTTTATGATAGCCATTCTTTCTGGGGTGAGATGGTATCTAAGTGTTTTAATTTGCATCTCACGAATGGCTAGTTATGTGGAGCATTTCTTCATGTATTTATAGGCTTGCTGAATTTCTTTCTCTGAGAAGTGTATGTTTATCTCAGATGCCCATTTCTGGATTGGGTCTTTGAATTTGGGAACTCTGATTTTTTAGTTCTTTATAAATTTTAGACAAAATATTTTTGTCTAAATACTTATTAGTTAAAATTTTTCAAAACTTGTGGGTTGTCTTTTCACTCTGTTGGTAATTTCTTTTGATGTGCAAAAACTTCTCATCTGGAGGACATCCCAGTTGTTGATTCTTTCAAGTGTTAAATATGCATTTTGATTTTTGTCCATGAACTGTTTGCCTAATCCAATTTCTTTAAGATTTCTCCCACTTTCCCTTCCAGGAGACTTAGTGCTTCTCTTTTAATATTTAGATCTTTAATCCATTTCTACTTTAGTTTAGTGCACGGTGATAGACCTGGGTCAAGTTTTAGCTTTTGTCATGAGGAGAGCCAGTATTTCCAGCACAGTTTGTTAAAGAGGCTATCTTTCTTCCAGGAAAGGTGTTTGGCCTCTTTGTCGAAGATAATTTGGCTGAATGTGTTTGTATTTGCTTCTGCATCTTCTAACCTATTCCACTGATCCTCAGGTCTATTTTCTTCCCAATACCATGCTTATTTTATCACTGTAACTCTGTAGTACAACTTTAGGTCAGGAAAAGTAATGCCTGCTGCCTTATCTTTGTTACCCAAGATTGTCTTTGCAATTCTAGGTCTTTTCTGATTCCAAATAAACTTCAGCAATGATTTCTCCAGGTCTGTGAAGTATGTTCATAGTATTCTGATAGGGATTGCATTAAATCTGTGTAATAATTGAGGGATTATGCCCATCTTGACAATGTTGGTTCTTCCTATCTGGGAGCAGGGAATATG
>PVKN010026622.1:0-13767 GCA_004027915.1 Capromys pilorides | reverse complement strand
TTCAGGTGATCTATTTCTTTCTTATATTGCTCGGTCATGGAGTCCATCATTTTTCTATTCTCCTCTAATTTTTTATCGATGTCTTCTTTAATATTGCTTAAGTCTTTCATTATAGTTATTCTTTCTCTCTTTAGTTCAGAGATTATTTCTGCTCTGCTCTCTTTACTTTTCTTCATTTGTTCCCCTATTTGAGATGCCATTAATTTAGATATGTCTTTTTTTACTTCAAGGGCTATTTCTGTTCTTATTTGTTCCACACATTTCTGCATTGTTTACCCATCTCAGATTCTATTAATTCATGGATTTTTTTTATTTCAGAATTTATCTCTGATCTGAGTTGCTCTATAATTTTCTGTAGTTTTCGGTCTATCTCAATTTCAGAGTCTTTGGCTGCATGATTCTCGTTTTCTTCCACAGCATCATCTCCCGTGTTTAATTTGGGTGGGCTTGGGCCCTGTTCCTGCATCTTACTCCTTGTTGTTATCATTTTGTATAGCAGTGAGCCATGTACTTTGGTGAAGTTATGTTGTTAGCACCTATAGGGGTTTGTTCTGGATCCACCCCACTTGTTCCCCTCCAGTGGTGCCTGGCTGAGAGTTGCAGCTCAGTCCACTGACTGCTGTGAGGCCTTGTGGGTCTGAACTGTGGGTGGAGTCAGAGTTTTGGAGTTGAGTCCAAGGATGGACGCAGGCTGAGGGTCCTTATCGGGCTGGCACAAGGCCAGAGGGGTTGGTGGATAGGTTCCGGACTATAGTTCAGGTGGGCTTGTGCAGGGAGATTGAAGAAAGTTTCAGAGTTCCTTACCTGGCAGGTGTGCTTGTCAGACCAAACAGGGGGTGGGCTACAGGCGCGGCACGGGACAGGCGCAAAGAGCGCCCCGGTCCAGTGTCAGTCGTGGATGAGTTCCAGGCGCAGCGCGGGACCGGTGTCAGCAGCAGATGAGTCCCAGGCGCGGGGCGGGACCGGTGTCAGCAGCGGATGTGCCCCAGGCGTGGCGGCGCGGGACCGGCGTCAGCGGAGGATCTGAATTTTTTTCTTGTCTTCTTTCTTAATTTTTTTCGATTTCTCCATTCTTATTTCTTAGAACATTTTCTTTTTCAAGTTTGCATGCATATATCTGACAATCTAAGCAACTAATCTGAAGACAGCAGTGTATAATACAACAAACACTATTGAATTCATATCAGTTTGTTTGGTGAGTTTCCATATAATTTCTAGATTTTTATATTAATATTTTGTATTCTTTTTAAAAAAAACTAAAAAAAATAAAAACACATGAAATAAGTAGGGATTATACCATCTAGCAGTGGGAAGAGGTACTGTGTTAGTAGGAATTTTTAAAAATCTAAGTAGTTTCATGCCAAAGAAAAGAAAAGCAATAGCAATAAAGTCTTAATTAAAAAAAAAAAAACAATGAAAAAGAAAGAACGGAATGAAGGTTTTAAAACACTGCAATGAATTTAAAGAACACTGAATCATCCTGAAAGCACACGGAAGGTTTTTACAGACCAGGGTGCTTCCCCAGAATGCAGCATTAAGCGGATACTCTTCTCCCTTGGAGGCCTTTGGCCTGGCTACTTTCATAGGTCTGGAAAGAAGTGCAGTGACAGAAGCCAACTCAGGTGAGGTAACAGTTTTCAGCACATAAATACTGATGCAGAACTGAGGGTGGAATAGGCATAACTGTTTTCTCTTCAACACTGTGAAAACTTAAAGTTTCAGCTAGTTAAATATGAGTGGGTGGTATTTCTCCCTGCTGGATCCAGTGCCTCTAATTTCTCTGCCATGTGTATCTACAGTTCTCTCAAGTAACTGAGAAACAGTTTCCCTTAAACAAGTGCTACTGGAAAAATATTCCTGTTTGGTACTGCCAAAGGATTACATAAAATCATGAAACTAATCCAAAGGCTAGAAAGGGTAGATGACTACAAATAAGCAATTGAAGTGAAAGCTTGCTAAGCATGTGGATCTATACTCACACACAGGCACACACATATACACATATGAGTACACATAAATGCAGACATACATATGCACACATGCACACCTTTTACCTGATAATTTCAGGGAAGGGATACAAGAAACTGATTTTTAAATTTTATTCATTTATTTTAATTTTAATTTTTTTGGTGGTACTGGGGATGGAACTCAGGACCCTGAGCTTGCCAGGCATGCACTCATTCTACTGAGCTATCTCCCTGGCCCCTATTTTTATTTTATTTTATTTTTGTATTTTAGGGAAGGGGCTATGGGGTGTTCAGTTTCTCACTACTGGATCGGAGTTATAGTGATCCACCTGTTTTCAGCCTCCCAAGAGCCAGTATTACAGGTATGCACCACCACACCCAGTCTCAATTGCCATCTCAGTGTGCCCTGGGTGGGGCCTGCACGGCAGGCCTAGGGATCAAACCCCTGGCCTGTGCGCCTGCTTTCAAGGGCTTTAATCCACTGAGCTATTTGGCTGGCACCAGAAAATTGATTTTAAGGAAAGGATAAAAAGGAATCACTTCTCACAAGAATGAGTAGACTTGGTGTGTTGGTCAGAGACAATCAAGTCTTGCTGTGAGCCAACTAGGAAAGAAACGCAGTGACGGGTGCTGTATTTACGTGGCCTGAATGTGATCAGTGATTAGCACTGACAGCTCCAGTTACTTGGTAACAGCCATCACGGTTTCTCCCTGCAACTTCCAACGACAAAACACCATTGGCTCCTATCCCACGTAATGACAGGATATTAACTGAAAATCTAATTAATTTGTGAACGAATTATGGCCAATTTTTTTTTTTTACCATTTTATAATCAATTTTAAGTGAGTCCTGAACAGAAGATAGGATGAAGAGAAAGCTGTAAAATTAGAAGAGGCTTGTATATGCTGTTCACTATGACTGATGATTTTAAAGGGGATAATTTTACCATCTATCAACATTTTGTCATTTCAGTGATCATGCTGCCCAATATATGCCGTAAATTAATTTTAGAATTTACATATTTATTAAAAATTGTGTTGAAAACAGGAAGAAGTGAGGCCTATTTGAATAATAACATAACTTGTTATTCTACTGGAGATTAAAAATAAAAAATATTTTATTTTCAAGTAATATGGACATAAATTGCCATCTGATTTACTTAAACCAATAATTAAACAAAGTCCATAGGCATGACAGGATATTGGAGCTCATCCTTGTGAACTTAATTTTTAGGGCCTGGAACATTTCTTATGACAGTAAAAAGAAGGGAAAGACAAACAGGGAGTAAGGACCAGGGCTCTGAGGCTAAGGGGATGCACGTGTCGGAAGCAGGGCTATCGTCACTTTGTGGGGAGGTACAGACAAAAAAATCCCATGGTTTGACATGGAATGAAGGAGCCTTGACTTCATTTTACATCTTCTTTCAGAAAAGTTCCTCATTTTTACTTCTCAAGTCTTCCTGAGCTGAATCCGCATCATAGCTAAGACGTCCATGGTGTCAGAATACCTAGATGTCTGCAGCAGCTGTGGCTGCCAGCCATGGTGCTGGACACTGGCCAGGCAGAACTCTAGGGCACTAAAGAAAATGATGAGCTGGGTACGGGATTGTTATTTGGGGTGGGTGTCACAGTACAGTTGGGTGGATACAACCAGTCATGAAGATTATCCTGCATGCTAGACTGTCAACTCAAAGATCTGGTCCAAAAATAGCAACTGCCTGGGTTCATCTACCAGAAGATGAGTCTGGGGAAACAGACCTGGTGCACAGCTCCTTATATTCATTAGAATGATGGATAAAGAAAGAAACATTAGGGTGAAGAAAATGTTCTCTTCAAATTCCTGGGAGAGCAGAAGGAATGAGAATACTTGTTTACTATGAAATTCACTTTAATCATGGCTTTATAGTCATGCACATGCATGACTATCTTTATGCTATCTTTATGCAAAAAAAGCTGGCTATGGTAATGCACATCTGTAATAATAGCAGACAGGAAAGTTGAAGCAGAAGGTTCCCAAGTTAGAGACCAGCTTAGACAACTTAGTGAGACCCCATCTTAAAAAAAAGGCTAGGGATATAGTTGGATTTGAAGGCTCTCTGTTCAATCCTTAGTAGAACCAAACAGAACTAAACAGAACAAGAGAAGAGAAAACAAAACTCAGAAAAAGAGAACAAGAACAAGAGGTCCCTCCTGTTATTCACCTTCGCACAGCTAGGAGTATCTGACACTGCAATGGAAAAGAAAGAGGTCTTTTTGGCTCACAGTTTCAGAGGGCTATAGTTACTGGCTCTAGGTAGAAAAGACCTGGAGGAGGAAAGCTGCCCAATCCATGACACCCATGTCAACCCTAAGTAGAGTGCCAGAGAGAAAGAAAGGGGCCAGGAATGTGACTACACCTTCCTAGGTCCTGCCCCAGTGACCCAGTTCCTCCAAGCACACTCCATCTCTTCATAGCACATTCAGCTATAAACCTGCCAGAAGATTAATCTTTCAGTGACTCTAGCCCCACCATGACCTAAAAGCCCCGCCTCTGAACACAGAGCCTTTTGGTGGATACTATGTATCAAACCTTAACACCTTCGTGAGGTGCCACAAGTACGGGGCTTGACTGATATTGCCACACTACGCAGAGCTACCCGCTTCAGTGTATAGACATAGCTAGTACCTGGCCATTGTGTGGAAACTACTGCCACCCACACCTGTAGCAGGTAGTGCTGGTGAAGCATCCTGAACATGGATACATGAATCCTCAGATTCCTTAGCAAAGAAATTTGGATTAATCTTACCTACTGATTGTCCTTGGTATTAGAAATGGCAGATATCCAATGTCTTTGGTGAGGATGCGTGTATGTGTACATACAGCAGGGCTGTTTATATAACAAATGCCATGCAGTCAGATACACCATATGCTGAGAATGCAACTTGGAAGTCATATACAACTGGCTCCTGTACTCTTTTCCACCTTAGTTTCCTCCTCGGCTATCACTCTGCTTCAGCTTAACAGTCCTGGGATGCACATGTCAAACAGGTTGCTACTTCAGGGCCTCTGTTCTTGATTTATTCTTTGCTCAATCAGCTTGTCCTTTAAACAGTCACACTTCAATGTTTCACTTTACTCAAACCTGCATTGAAATGTGTACCATTCAGGCGCAACTTATCCAACACTCCCTGAAGTAGTGCACTCTTTATTTCCTATTGTAGTGGTTAATATGTTGGATGGGTTGACTGGATGACTCAGTGGCCTGGCTCCCTGTTGGTGGGAGTCCCGCTCTGGGGTACAATTGGTTCTTCCCTGTAGCAGGATCAGGGGCCTGCCGAGGATATGATTGGCTCCTCCCTAGAGCGGGATGAAGGGCCCATGCTGGGATATGATTGGTTCCACCCTAGGACACAATGGGCCCATGTCAGAGTGACTGAGCACAGAGACTTTCTAAAGGGCTGAGGAAGGAGTCAAGACGTCACTTCCTCAGAGAAGCTTCAGTCTTCTCATTTGGCCTGGACTTCATCGCCTGGCTTGCAGCGCAGACTCTTCAGCCTCCAGCTTGGATCTTTCGCCATCCGTCGCAGACTCTTCAGCATCCATCACAGACACTTCAGTCTTCTATCGCAGACCCATCAGCCGGTGGATAGAGACTTACATGGAGCACTGCAGTGAGTTTCAGACCTCGGGACTGAATTCTCCAGTCTGGAGTGTGCAGACACCCCTGCACACTTCCTCATCTGACTCTGTGGCTGACTATTGTAAGCCAATCTTGTAACTCCTTATATATTGTATATTTTGTGTTAATATCCATTCCTTATATCTTTCTGCTCCTCTAAGTAAAACCCTGACCAATACACCTGTCTACTCATTCCGCTTGATTTTTAAATGTCATATAGAACTCCTTGATATTAGTCATTTTTCAGAATCCACAGGGGATGGTTCCAAAAACCCCCATGGATACCAAAATCTGTGGATGTTCAAGTCTTTTACATAAGAATGTATTATTTAACCTATAACTTATACAATTGTATTTGCTGTAAGTCATGTTTAGATTACCTTTAATATCTGATATAATACAAATAGAAAGTAAACTATTGCTATACTGTGGTGTCTAAGGAATAATGACAAGAGGAAAGCCTCTACTCTTCAGTGCAGATTTTCTGGATATTTTCCATGCAGAGTTGGCTGGATCTGGAGATGTGGAACTGTGGACATGGAATCTGACTGTGTAACGTTTTATTATGTTTTCCTTACTGAAGTATAACATCAATTCAAGACAAGCACTTTGGTTTTTAAAAATGTGCTCTATTCACAATTCTTATTAAATATTATGAACTGAATAACTATCCTTGAATCAGTGAATGATAAGCCTTTATCACACTGTGAAAAACACATGGTACCAAGTAATAGTTACGTGTGGTATTAGACTAAGAACACTTTTCTACTGGAACCAATAGACAAGTAATGATGAAAGCCCATTGAAAATCAGGATGTTGCTCCATCAATGAAAGGAAGTATGAGCAGCCAGCTATAAGGCATCCCTTTACTTTTCCATCGTTTTATTATCTCTGCCTTCCTCCTTCTCAAGTGATGTTTCTTGGTACCTCTGTCTACCATAATTACAACTAATTTGGAAATACTACTTTAAAATGTCCAAGCATGGTAGTGGGCCAAATAACTTGTGGATAAAGCTGATTTGTTTTATGGTTTTAGTTGCATAAGTTTGAAATATGTTTGAGATATCTGGGGTTATTAGCCTGACAAGTAATTCTGGCCACCTATTCCAGCTAGGAGCAATCACTTGTTTAAAGGCTATGATATTGACAAATTTCTGAGAACTTAGTAGGCCAAAGCCAGTTACTTTCTGCTGAAGTCAAAATTTTATTAATTTCACTCTTCTTTTGTCTTCTGCTTTTTGGCTTTGAGAGGTCTTATGTATTTTACTTATTCCTGTAAATGGGTGTGCAGAAGTTTTGTCCCTTGACCCCTATGAATGTGATATTATTTGGAAATAGAGCCTTTGTGGCTGATGTAAATAAGAGGTAAGTGAAGATGGACCCTGCTGGAGCAGGGTGAGTCCTGCATGCAGCACAAGACACGCACAGAGGGAAACAAGAAGAGATGCACAGAGGGCAATGCTATGCAAAGACGCTGCTGACACAATGTGCACAGTCAGGTGGTGACAGAGATGGGCACTAAACTTGTGCTGTGAGCCCAAGGAGCACCAAGGATTAGCTGTGTGGCTGTCAGTCCTGATATTTCAATGACGTTGGAATAAAAAGGTGGAGGAGGCTTGTAAAGCACGTCCTTGCTATGTCAGGGAGCCAGAGACTTGGGTGCTGTGCGTGACCCTCCCCATTCCCTCCAGCATGCTTCCCTGCTCTGCTTCCTGGCCTCCATAAGTGAAGCTCCACCTTTCCTCCACCTTCCCCTTTCCCCATGAGGTTTCAGCCTGCTGACCATGTACTGAATCTCTTAAAACTGAGAACTAAATGAAATCTTTCTTCCTTTAAGATTATGGTACCAGTGTTGTGTCTCAGTGACTGGAAAGCTGCTCAACACAGGCATGCAGTCATCAGAAGCCAGGACAGCGAGGGAGGCCTTACATTGTGCTGCTTTCCAACACCTAGCTCCCAGACAGGAGAGACTTTCTTCCTTTTAAGATTTCCAGGGTACAGTCATAGTGCACCTAGGAAGGTAGCCGAGGTCATGACTACAGTACTTAGTATCATTAATAGGAGTCACTTTGTAACACTAAAATTCTAGGTTTTACAGTTAAATATTCTTGAAATTTTTTTAACTGATGGGAAGGAAAAAGATAAAAATTAGGGTGCACTTTACCATTTATTCTTTATTAGACTGAAACCTAGTATACTTGAAGACAACATGTTTCTTAAACTGATTATCACATTAATTTTGTAAAATAGAAAACACTTCATTTGAATAGGAAAAGTAATCAGACAGGAAGTGAAGCTCTCTTTAGAGCATCAGGGCATAAGGGGATGCACAACAGTTTCATAAGATGTTGCGTTCAGCACACACCTTAGCACCATGACTCTGCTCATGCACTGCCTAACTCCCCTGGTTTGGATTGCCCCATAAATTATGGAAGACTGTAATCAACATTTTCTTGCAAATGTGGACTTGGACCAAAACTCTTTTAAACTTATAGTCTCCGAGGTTTTCTTCACTTAAAAAAATTAATTACCTAGTAAACTTTTTAAATGCTGGATTTAGGCCCAGGAGTTGACTCCCATTTAGAATTTCTCCCCACCATATGCCGGGGAAATACATCTGGTGGGCTGTGGATATAAATGGCTTGCCATCATTTTCTCTGCTAGGGACGATAGCTAAACAAATTGAGAGTTATAGACTCAGATAAACTCATGCTAACTGGAGTGCCATCTGGCATAACAAATAGTATATGACCAACTCTCATGTTAATGCCTTTCCTAAAATTAAATAAACTATGACTTTTTAAAAGCATTGGTGCTATGTCTGCATATTAAATTCGTCCAAAACTTTGAGTGCTGGCTAAGCTATCTTTTACCGGTATGGTCCTTGTCTTTCTATTAGCTGCTATAAAAAGAAACCATAAACTGGGTTTTTTATAAGTGATTCAAGTTTATTTGAGTAACAGGTCTGGAGGCTGTGAAATCCAGGATCAAAGTTCTGATCAATTTAATGCCTGGTGAAGACCCCCCTAGTGGTCCATAGAGTCCTATCATTTCATTGTGTCCTCTGCATGATGCGAGAAGCAAATAAAAGCCCTGGGAAATTTTTAACAGGATATTAATCCTAGACATGAGGACCATACTCTGAGGATCTGATCACATCTCAAAGGCCACCTCGGCCATCACACTGAGGAAGAGATTTCAATGCACAATATTAGAGAGATACAGGCATTTGGTCTGTAGGTGATGTAGATCTATATCAATTTCAATTCTGTGCTTATGGTCAATGAAGAGGATTCTTCTCCAAATGGAAAAACCCTTTGTTATTTATTTTATTTTATTTTATTTTATTTTATTTTATTTTTTAGTGAAGAGCCAGAAGCTTCAGATTAGAAGCATCTCAGCCTTGGAAGGTCATTTAGGGGTGACATCCAGCACACTGATGGGAAAGACAACCTGGGGAGGCTACAAATGTCAGGTCCCAATTTTCTTCCCAGGAAAAGTAAACTCACGAAGCCTGAGCTTCCTTTTATTGTTTGCTTGATTCTTGGCCCTAGCTGCTACTTTGTGCCCCATAATCCTTAAATAAATGACATCTCACGAGGAATTCTCATGGGAATCACCTCTTTTGAAAGGAAATGTGCCAGTCTTAATTCTACCGGCTTCTTACCATAATCTTTGGGGCATAAAGGCAGGAATGAATCCAGAAAAGGAAGCCCCACAGATTCAGATCTGTGGCTGAATCATACAAAGTTGCATCTGTGATTGACACAGGGTGTAAGGACACCTTCTACTTCTCTCATCACCTCCAGTGTGGCTACCATTTGCCTTCCCTCATTTGATGTTTTTAATCTGTCACATATCACCCAATATTATCTCTTCCCTGCCAACTGTTACCTTTCATTTCTTTTAACTCAAAAAGAAAAAAAGTAAACCTTTTCAGCACAACTCATCTCAGAGATGCACACCTGTCTTCCTAGCTTTGTTGAATTTGTGTTTTCCATGAAAGATTAAATGTGTTTCAGAATATCACTTCCTCTTATAGCTGACTTTCATTCGAGTATTTTGGCTTCACCTAGCTCAAGGTAATAAATCATGTGTGCAAAAGTTTAACACTTATCAAAATTAATCTGCAACAAATGCAGTGGTACATGCATGTAGTTTAAAGCA
Source organism: Capromys pilorides (assembly GCA_004027915.1). Lineage (NCBI taxonomy): Eukaryota > Metazoa > Chordata > Mammalia > Rodentia > Capromyidae > Capromys > Capromys pilorides. The sequence continues at coordinate 3,973 of PVKN010026622.1, read as the reverse complement.
ACAAATTTATATTTATAGGGCTAGAACCTGAGCAAATCAAATGCACTGGGTTTGTATGCAGAAATGACAACCACATAGAAGGACTGATTTCATGGTCTCTACTTCTTTAATAGTGAGTGTAAATTTTAGTGGATTGATTCATTCTGTGGAGACACATACTCATTATGTTAGGAGTTCACACTTACTAAACCATTGGGATATTCTAATTTTTATAATTAGTTACATCTAAGGGATCCTGTGGAAAGATTGACTACATTACTGTTTACTGAACTTTTCTGTGTTCGAAGCACTGTGAAGGGGCTGAACATACAACATCTCCTTTAAATTACCAGCTTTATACAGGGGTTGTCCTAGACCCACCCCAGAGGTGAGAGGTACTGCAAAGTGAAGGAGGTTTCTGATTTTTCAGTCCAGTTTCTGATTTTCTTTGTACTGGCGTCATTAGTAGAGAGCCTAATCATCTATGCTTACTGCTCACAAATACAGGCAGAGAGAAAATCAAAGTTTATGAAGAAATCCTCCTACATAATTGGCAACTCTTCGAATGGTTACATTAACCACCCCCAAGTGAGGCTACTCTCAAGTGGTGATGGCAAAGCCATGGCAGACCTGCTGCCACAGGCTGCTGGTATCATTGAAAGCACTAAAAGGTTGGCCACTGCTGTCCTAGAGGATGATGTAACAAAGATCCCAGGATAAGCAATGGCTTTGCACCCTCACAATTTTATTTTTTGGTGGTGCTGAGGGTTGAACACAGGACCTTGTTCATCCAAGGCAAGAGTGCTACCACTGAGCCATATCTCCAGCCCCTAAAAATATTAATTAGGGGTCTACTTTCCTGATCTCTACTTAAGCACTGAGCAAGTAGTTTCCCCCATCTCTTACTTTTTTTTTTTTTGGTAACATTTTTGGAATCAAACTGAGGACCTTGCACTTGCCAGGTAGGCGCTTGTGCCACTGAGCTGTAACCCCAGCACTACCGTGTACTTCTCAGTACCTAAAAAGCAGTTCAGCAGAGGAGTCAGGGCCATGACTGCTTGTCAGGATGTGCTCTGTCCATGCCTGAGGGTCAGCTCAGACCAGCAGCACTACCTCGATTTATGTCATACTTTCACATACTTAAATTTCATAGTTGTAATCAGCTGCCCAAGGTATTGCCACTATTTCTAAAAGTTCTCAACCCTCTGGAAGATGTCATATTACATCTCCTTTCCTGTTCTGAAAACCTGTAGATTTTTTAAGAAATGAAAAAAAAAAAAATGAAAACTTAGAGAACACTGAGATGGATGAAAAGAAAACTGGGGTCACTGCTTTCTGTTGCACCTCCATGACCTTTCTAGAGGCTTCCCTGGGTGAGTTTAAGGGACCTCACTCTTCCTGTGTCCTGAAGAAGTATATATGCAGTGACATCTTTCCCTTTAAAATGATCTGTTTTCCAGACTATAGAAAATTGGAACATGACTTTTCATTTAAATAATAGTTGAAATCCTTTGGGAAAGTGGAAGAATTCAAGAAACATAGAGAAGGGGCTGTTTCCAAGCCAACAGGAGAACGGGAGAATCTCTTTGGTTTTTAAAATAGTTGTTAGGAAAAACGTTTTTTTTTCCCATTAAACTTTCACTTTCTCTTCTTTAAAATAGATTAATCATAGCTGTGTAGGTTTGGTTTTTCTGCTGCTTGTTAAAATGGGGAAAATATGAACAGAGGCCTCAGACTTTCATGAGTAAATTGTCATTTTGTGCCTTTTATTAGCTCATATTTCAAACCCCACATCAAGAAAGCGCTCTCCTCACTAGCGAGCTGGTGCCTGGCAAGAACATGCTAATGGGTTCTGCAGACCATGTCTTTATGAACTGACAATAAATTCCAGAGGACAAAACAACTTCCAATCATAATTCAGTAATATGGAAATGTTCTGCCGGCCAATCTGATGGGCAGAGTTCATGTTTCAGAGCCCCATTGTCCACGGTCACCTGCTCATCTTTTCGTGTTTAATGAAGGCCACGTTTTTAATCTTTTTTAATCCTTAAAATTATTACCATTATAAAAATCACACAACCTGGTAAAGTCTTCAAAATAACTCTTCAGAGAACAAAATATAGATCTGTCTGGCAGAACAGAGTGTGAACACTGACCTGTGAGTCATTTAACTCTACTGCATCTCAGTTTTATTGTGTTTGGAAAGGGGGAATAGAATAGGAGGATTGCAGAGCAGTGTCTCCAAACGAGCAGAATCACCTGGGCCCTTGGCAGAAGGCAAAGCCAGGCCTCCCTGCACCCGCAGAACCTCTGAGTTCAGACACAGCGATTTGCATATTAACAAGCCCTGCATGTGCTTCTCAGACACGCTCAGGTTTGAGAATCATTTCTGTAAAGATTAACCCTAATGTATGCAAACGGTTTGCATGCTGTGTTCTAGAAGCACAAAAGCACGTACATATGTACACTCATATGTAGCAGCTACTCCCTCTTGATTATTATCCCCACATTCTGTTAGCAGAAGAAACTGAAACACAGAACCAGGATTTAGACAGCTGGAGATAGCACTTAGGTCTTCTCACTCGGTGTATTGGTAAGGATACTTCTCCCCTGTCCTCATGGGCCATAGGGGATGGTGGTGCAGATTCTGACCATAAATGCAGGAAGTTGCCCAGTTCTGGTGGAGCTGACAAATTCAAGCTTTCAGGTGGAGATGCAGATTCTGAACATAGGCCAACATTAACCCAACCCCGTCTTTTGTGTGATACTAGTGATTGTATTCTGTCAACAAACATTTATGGATCTCAAACTCTGCTCAAGCCAAAATACATGGCTAGTAAAGGAACAAACAACAGACTTTCTCAAATCCTGCATGACCTTGCTCTTAAGTGGAAAAAAAGTTGAGCTAATAGAAGTAGAATAGCATGGTGGCTACCAGAGGCTGGGGTGAGTGGAGGGGGAAAGGGATTTGGGAGATGTTGGTTGAAGCATACAAATTACAATTAGACAGAAGGAGTAAGTTCAAGACATCTGTCATAAAGCACGGGGCCACAGTTAATGGGGATATGGTGTACCCTCATATATTAAGTATTCTCATTACAAAAAATGACAATCACGTATAGCATTGTATTTGTTAACTAGGTATAACCATCCCTCACTGAGTGTATATTTCAAAACATTCTATACATGGGAAGAACACAGTAGTTTTTGAGACACTTTTTAAACTGCTTTTCAGAGAGCAGGAGTGGTAGGTCTGTTCCCAGGGTATACACTAGAATCTCTTAGGGGGATCTTTTAAACAACACTAGCCCCCAAATCTGATTTGCTTGGTCTAAGGTTTAGTTGACAACACCTTCTATGTAGGGAGCTACAATATAACTGATCTGCTCACACTAAGTACAACATGGTACATGGTACCTATATAAATAATATGCAAATAATTGAGATATGCTTACACTAAAAATTATTCTTTATTGTTCTGAAATTCTAATTTGACTGGAAGTCCTGTGTTTTTATTCACTAAGGCTGATAATCCTGTGGAGAGATTCTAAAATTTAGACAAGATTGAGAAACTCAAAAGCTTCAGGAGTTTGCAGAGCGATGGCAGGCGGGACAGCAGGGCGACATCTGTGTCTACCACATGTTCAGTTTTGTTTGTTTCACATCTTCAGTCTCTTCATAATATTTTGCTCAGGAAGAACTTTGCAAAAGTGGTCAGAAATGGTTTGCAAGTCTCTGTTCTAATCCAATTGTTTTCTCCAGATGAGAAAATGTAAGACCCAAGGATGATGTCTCTCAGTCACTCCATCATGACTAATTAACTTCAGAACAAAACATTAGGTGTTGCTTGGTTCCTTCCATCAGATGCTACTGCTTCTGTGGCCCTTATGCTGTGTATGTGTGTGTGTGTGTGTGTGTGTGTGTGTGTGTGTGTGTGTGTGTGTGTGAGTTCAAGATTAGAAATGCTATGACTCCATATCTAAAAGCATGGGCA
>PVKN010026621.1:0-13770 GCA_004027915.1 Capromys pilorides | reverse complement strand
GTTGGTTTTCAGTCCTGAGCTAACATTTCATGCAAAGGTCAGAAAATAGTAAAGGTATCAGAATGTTTAACTGCTAGCTCTACCTTTCCCATATATGAGCAGCTGGAAATCACTTGATCTCTTTAAATGTCAATATTCTTATCTGAGAAAAAAAATATACTGGCCTACGTATCTTTATTGATGATTACACCTGGATAAAATGGGATAATGGAGCCAAGAGCATGGCATGATGTGGAAGCTCCTTTATGAGCAGCTTCTTTTTTTAGCTCTAGGAAAAAAAAAAAAATTATGGTCAGACATTAGAGGTAGCAAAGTGAAGACTCACTGTAAAAAGAATGAAGACAATGGAAATTGATGTGTTGCCTAGTCTAATAGTAAATGTGGTACTCGGAATCAGAAATACAATGACAACTAAAAAAAGAAAAAGGAAGAATAGAATTAACAAATGTTTCATCTCACCCACACACTATCCTAACACATTCCTTGCAGTCAAGACGAGGAAAAGCTGAATTACCAGAGACCATCAAAGGAGTAGTGAGGTTCTGCAATCAACACAACATGCTTAAAGGAAGAAATCCTTTAATATTAAATACTAAGTCATTACATAGCTCTAGAGTTTAGCAATAGCAAGTTCCACAAATATTTGACAGGATTTGTGGTGCAGACTTCACATCACAGAGTGTGCTGTTCAGTTCAGCTTGTAAGATTGTGCAGTATCTTTCTTCTTGACCTCACAGAGAAAGCAGGCTTTCCTCAGATATTTTCTCTGCCATTTACACCAGCAAGAAACGCATCTGTGTATTTAATGCTCACACTGACTTCGTCCTGAGATCTGGAAACACAGAGGTGTTTAATCCCTGTGTTTCTGAGGCAGGAGGTGGCAGTTAGGTTGATCCTCTGATGCTCTGGCTCTGGTGATTTTGCAGGCGCTCCTCTTCCCACTCCTCTGAGGTGCAGTATCACCAAAACCAAACGTTGGCAACACTGCTTTATTCTGCTAGGGATTTATTTTATATTTTGTGATAATATAGGGAAGTTTTTTTTAAAAAAAATTAAAACTCCTTGGCACTGAAAGTGATACATAGAGAGCTAAATCTGTGAAGCTGTTTGTCCACAAGATTTTACACTTTCTTGTCCTCATGCTGCTATTTACATGCACAGAAAAATAATTCATAGAACTCTACTGCTGAATCAATGTGCATGCATTTAGTGAGAAGAAAACCTTCTGCCTTCTGCCTTCCGCATGAGATGCCCCACCTGAGTATCCCTCATGGTGTCAGGCATGCTCAGGATGCCAGCAGAACACAGCATCAGCAGTAACGAACACATAACTTTGTATCAGACCATGGAAATCCTAAAGAAATCATTTCCTATTAAAATATAGTGAAGCCTCTTTCCCTATCTTGTCATTCTGAGAAAAGCTGTTATTTTTTCATCATGAATTTTTCAGGAACTTCACAGAGGGACATACACTCCACCCTAACTCCACAGAATTCTAGCCTACTAGACATTTCAATTAATAGGACCTCATGCATTGATGTGGCGTGTGCGCTACTGAGATTTGCACTATGAATCATGAGGCAGGAAAGCAGAATGGTTCCAGGAGCAGGGGCAGGGGCTCCTGAGATCATCAACCCAAGACAATTGCAGAACCCCATCTACAGGAGAGAAAACTGAAGGAACAAAGTAGAAGCAATACCATTTGGGTGATTTGTGGCAGAGGCCAAACTACAATCCAGATTCTACAGACTACCTGACCAAGAGCAATGTATCATCAACTCGTTTTCACTCAGAGTTTAACAATATCAAAATGAACTCCCACTTGCATGCACAATCTGTCCATAAGTCTTTACACTTTCTTGTCCTCACACCCAGTCCAATTATCTGGGCTGATGCCCGGACCAGGAACAGTCTGAGTGTTGGGACATTAAAGTCGATTTCCTTCACTTTGAGAAAGACTTTCATGTGCAGAGACCTTATGAAATTCATTTAGGAAGTGACCATTAATGACCCTGTGCTACACTTCAGGTGATGGGGACACAGTGGCATGTGTATCAGATTTCTCTGCATGACTGTCTTACAAACTAAGTAGTGAATACTAAGAAATGACAGGTGGGCCAGCCGAATAACTCAGTGGATTAAAGCACCTACAAGCAGGCCCAGGGGCCCAGGGTTCAATCTCTGGGCCTGCCTTGCTGGCCCTGTCCCCGGGGTGCACTGAGACAGCAATTGAGACTGGGCATGGTAGCAGTTGCCTGTAATCCCAGCTCTTGGGAGGCTGTAAACAGGTGGATCACTACGAGTCCGATCTAGTAATGAGATCCTGAACACCCTGTAGACCCTTCCCTAAAAAAATACAGAAATGACAGGTGAGAAGGAATATCTGCTCCAGTACAGCTGATCAGGTAAATAGATGATCCAATTTACAGAAAGTATTAAAGGACCAAGAAGAGCGTACCATAAATAGTTTTAAATCTTTATGAGTTTTTTTGTTTGTTTGTTTGTTTCTTACTATGGTTTGCTTTGGATCTTGTCGTGGTGAGCACAGTGACAGTTTTCCTCATTGATATTTTCTTTTTTTTTTTTTTTTGCTCCATGCCCTTGGCTAGGCTAGCAAACATGCTACACTGAGATGAGCCTGAGCCCCCTACCCTTTTCTCGAGACCTTTTCTATTGTGTACTTACTCATATATGTATGATTTTGCTTTGGTTCTTTTTTAAAAAATGTTTTAAATCTTTTATGCATTCATTTATTTGATACATGGTGTCACTATGCAGCTTGGACTCATAGTGATTCTCCTGTCTTAGCCTCCCCAGTGCTGGGATTACAGGCATACAGTATCACACCCATTTTCAGTGGTTGGCTCTGTGCACCAAGGTTCTGGAGCCAACACAGCATGTGGTACCAGGTACGGAACCTGGGTTGTTGCACTTGCCAGGCAGGCCCTTAGGCCACCAAGCAACTCCGCAGCCTGATTTTGGTTTGATTCATGAAGCAAAATTTCTTATGCTTTTTGCGTCTGCACATGCATTTGTGCATGCATAAACATGTGCATTGTGCCTCATGTGTACCTAAGTATGTGTTTACAATTAGCCTTCTGTTGTGAGTTTCCAAGACACTGATTAGGTGTTTTGTTTTGTTTTATTTTGCAGGACCAGGGTTCAAACTCACAACCTTGCACTTGCCAGGCAGGCACTTGTGCCACGGAGCTATGTCCCCTGTCCTAACACTGATTAGGTTTTATTGTTTAAACTCCTCAGTACATATTGGCCTGAAAATGAAATGTCTTTCCCAGCCTGCTGTATCCCTACCTGTTCTGATTCAGCTGAGCCCTCTGCCCTGCAGAGGCTGTGCCCTGTCATGCCAGATCAACTTTATGGCATGAACAGGCCAAGTATGCTTACTTCCTTCCATTTTTTGCAGCCTATGGTCTTGCAAGCCCTGAAACAACCTTTTATCCTTTTCCACCAAGCAAATTGCATCTGTCCTTAAAGCCCATCACTTTATCTCTAGCTTTTGCTGCCTATTTCAACCAGGGGACTTAACTGGTAACTGTCCTGGAAATTTCTTTTACTTTGGCATGCATCTTACCTCATAATGCACTGTGAGTAAAAAAGACCATTTTATGTTGTGATCATTTGCCCTTTTCTAATTGTCCAACAATGTATACTCATTTTCTAAATTCTAGGAAATAAATGTATAGTGAGAAAATGAGCATTTCTCTCCACTGTTTTTGGTTTTTAATTTTTAAACACAATTGAGACTTTTCCTCTTCTTTTGGACTCAATTTAATATGTGTCCTAAGCATTTTCATGGATAGATACTAAAGCATTTTGGGGAACCCTGCTTCTAATGCTTGTATAATTGCCTGTCAGGATGTACAACAAACTATATAACCATTCAACCCTCTACTATGGGGCTACTGGGTGAATTTTAAATTTTCCTATTATAAGTAACAATGCAGCAAACTTAATTGTGCATTAATCTCTGTCGACATTTTTGTCTATTCTTTTAAAATAGACACTCAGAAGTGAAATTTCTGGGTCAAAGGGTGGGATTTTAAATCTCTATATACACACTAAAGATTACTTTCCAGAAATGATGTTTTAATTAACACACCCATCAGAATTATAATGAAAATCTAGTATGACCTTGGTCTCATCATAATAACATCTTCTTTGAAGGATAAGATGCATTACTTGAATTTCTCTCTTTGACTAGTGACATATGGGAATACTTTATGGGACAGATAATATGTATCTTTACTTGAAATACATTTAATATTTTAATATTCCTCTTAAATATTTTAGTTCACCCTATATTCTGACCATTGCTGTGAAGTTAATAGCATCTATCAATGTGTTGGTCAGTGTAGTGAGATCCAAGGTGGACATACACATAGCAGGTGGAGGGCTTGTACAGTCTACAGCCATGTGCCCATGCCTAGCAAAATGGTTTCTTACTTGGGTTTCATGTCACAGTATAATGCTAGCAGTGAGTATCAAAATAGCAAAACACAACCTAAGTGATCTTTTCATATTCTCCAAACTATAGGTTGTCACATCACTCAAAAGTTTCTGCTCTAAGGATAGTACTGATTTCAGATAGTCAGATCCTCTTCCTGTACATTCATGTTCCCTGGACCCATTTGGGCCACATGTGCTCTGCCAGGCAAACCTAGAGAGGCTTCAAGAAAGTAGCACGCGAGGTCTGCATTGTACCCTAAGTGAGGTGGAGCCAAGGGAAGAGGAGGGCCTGAGGATGGCTGAGGCCCAGGCACTGCCCAGCGCTGCACCAGGAGGCCACTCTCATTTCACTCAGCAGTCATCCAACACACCCTCACCTTCTTCCCACCATTGTGGCACCACCTACAGAGGCTATGGACAGGAGATGCCTACTCCCAAGAACAAATCTTGGAACCACTTGTCCACACACAGTCATGTTGAAAAAGCATGTGGTTTCTAGGTTATGAAAGGTTGAATTCCTGCCAGAGGGGATTTGGAGGCTGCTCAACTGCAGGCTCAGCTGAGCTCCATCTCCCCCTGTTCCAAAGAAGAAGCTCATGCCTCCACAGGTAATAGCTGTGTGAAGAAGCAGCTTGGGTCCGCCACTCTCCAGAGCACTGTTCTGCCCACAGCACCAGCTAGTGCAGGAAGCCCCTACTTACCAGAGGGAGCAGCTGGCTAGAAAGCAGTGCCATGCAATTTCTGAGAACAAGTGAGAGGAACGCAGGAGTGAGGCACACCGCACCACTGGCCAATGACAGAAGCCAGGCCAGCGCCTGATGTTCACTCCATCCCCACCCACCAGAGTACTAAATGGAGTCAGAGTTGTGCTGCCCTCTCCCTCCACCCAACCATAAAATGCAAAGTCCAGGTGCCACTGATTTTCAAGACAAAGAGGCCCCTGGGAGGAAAGATGCTTTGCTAATAAAAGCTCAGCATCTTGTTCTGATGCCCATTCACACCCATTCATTTATTCAAAGTGCAACACCAAATTAAATGCAGAATGTCTAGAAGATAATGTAATGGATCTGGGGATCAGGAACATGTGAGTTCCAGTGCAGAGTCAATTTGCAGGTACAGGATCTTTGGCAAGATATTTCGCATCGTATGTCTCATTTACTTTTCCAACAATAAGGGCTATATGCATGGAGAAAGTTCACAGATAGTAGTGTGCCCTAGTATATACCATGTGCTAGGTGACTTCTGGTGTGTGTAGGATGACACCCCATGAGCACCACTTCCACATGGATTGAACCTTAAAAGCAAATTTGAGAGATGTCACTTTTCTATTGCCCTCAGAAATGGTGAGCGTCTCACTTAAATTACCCAGCGGACACAGTTTGAATCTGATGTTTCTGTTGAGGTCTGTCTCATTCCAAACACCTGGCTTATGCCATCAGCTCAAGCTATCTGGCTCAAATCTAGATAGTGAGGACTCACAGAACAGTGAGGCAGAGATTTGCTGATTCGTTCATTGATGAGTGGGAGAGAAGGAAGTGGCGGCAAAGTAAGACCCACAACGTACTTGTTATTCTGAACTTGACAGCGCAGAGAGCATGGCTGACTCTATGAGGAGGTAGGGCTGGGAGGTGCACACTGGTTCTAACTTATTGATAAGCTGGTTCTATGAGCTGCGAAGAGTGTGGTCAACTGGCAAGAATGGGAATGTTGACTCTCACAGGAAAAGGCCTTGAAGAAAAAAGTCAAAACTAATCATTTTGATTCACATATCTTGGTCACCAAATCATATCTGAACTTCTCATCATAAAAATATCTGCACAGAGCAATGCCAAGGAGACAGCAAAACTGGAAAATCCACATTTTACAACCCTTTCATGGAGGATCTATGCCCCATGTTGTCTACAGTGGCTGCACTGTTCAGCTTTCCCGCTACCGGGAAAAGACCTCTGACAGTCTATAGGAGGACAAATTTATTTTGGCACACATTTTTAGAGGTTCTTGGATGGAGTGGCAGAAGGGTGTGATGGGGCAAAGCTATTCACTACATAGCCTCAGGAAGCAGAACACAGTATAGAATGTCAGTCAGAGATATGACCCACCCTCCCCCCCCAAAGGCAATCCCCATGACTCACCTTCAACTATACCCCACTCCTAAGATCATATTCAAGGGCCAGCCAGATAAGTCAGTGGATTAAAGTGCCTGCTTAGGCAGACACAGGGGCTGGGGGTTTCATCCTTGGGTGTGTCATGTTGGCCCCATCCTCAGGGCATGCTGAGGGCAATTGAGACTGGGCGTGGTGGTGTGCACCTGTAATTCCAGAGCTTGGGAGACTATAAACAGGAGGATCACTACGAGTCCAATCTACATAGTGAGACCCTATAGACCCTGTAGACCTTGTAAATCTTGTACTCAGTAGAAAAAAGAGCATATTCAGCTGTGAGCATTGGGCATTAATCCACTAGAGAATAGCACCCCATGATTAAATCACCTTCCCAAGAATCCCTAACCCAGTCAAGTAGACAATTAAGCTTCAATAGCAAAGGAGTAATTACTGGCACTATGTTTTTCCTAAGAAGTCCCCACCATTGGCACCTAGGAAATTGTGCTGGCAACACATAAAAATAAGCATAAAAATTGAATCCATTATGATTAAGACTGATATGTAATCTGATTCTCTGAGGATTATGTGGGCAAGAAGGATACCTCATTGAAATGGTTCTCAACTGGAGGCAGTGTTGCTCCCCAGGGCACTTCTGGTCATGTCTGTGATGCTTTTGGTCCTCACTGCTAGGGAGGGATCACTACTGGCCTCTACTGCATGGAGACTAGATATGCTGCTAAATGTCTGGAAGGCTCAGGAGAGCCCCCAGTTGTCAAGAACTGTCCTGTACACAGTGCCAATAGTTCTACACTTCAGAGATCCTGTATTTTACAACAAATGACCTCATTTTCTGTGGATAAGGGAAAGCCTTAGAGAATAAGCTCAATTTAGAAAGGTTTACCTAAAGACTTTTTTAAAAAGCAAAACTCAGCGACGATGCTTGAAGATGTGCACATGGGCAAGGAAGAGCTAATCACCATGTGTGGGAGAGAGTGATCCCTCTCCTGCACAGAAAAGCCTCCAGAAATCTTCCTGGTATTGGCAGGGTAATGGTACAGTAAGGAGGTTTACTCTGTAGTAAGCCATTCTGCTGCACAATTGTTTTAAGCACTTTTATGTTATCCCTACCAAGAATACACCTTAAAATAATACCAACAATGATATAAAAATCTTTCTGTCCCACAATTGCCAGGAATTAATTGTTCTATTGCTATGGCATTATGTGAGAAAGCATTGATTCATCCAAATAATTTCTCCTTCATATTTTCTACAGATGCATAAGGACTTATTTCTAACCCCCCTCTCCACTACTTATGTCACTAGAGATTATCAGATAAAGCTGTGGAGCAAAACACTTAAGGAGCTCTGATGTCAGATAACCTGAGCATCACCCCATTCTACCTTAGCTGATTCCTCCCATCTCTGTGAATATGAGGGGTCTCCATGTAAAATTAGATAAATAACATGTGCATGGAATTACTGGAAATTCACCCAAAGAATGCATATACTAGCCTCTGTGTGTGATATAATATGTCAACTTTCATGGGTTACGAACATGTAGAGGATTAGTAGAGCACAGTTCTGGGTATGTTTGTGAGTGAGCAGCTTATAGGCCACAAACTGAGGATGGAAGAACCACTTTGGATGTGGGTGACACCAGCTGATAGATTTACAGGCAGGACAGAAGAAAATGGGGAAGAAGAACATCTCCTCCTTTGCCTCCATGGAGGAGCTCTGGTCTTCACACCTGCTTAGGATGTTTGTCTGCAGGTCTCCAGGGTTTTGGACCTTAACTCCTCAGCTTTCCAGTGCAGATCCTCATGCTTCCTAACATGATCTCATGCTGTATTCTGCACTGAGCTCCAGGCTTCCACCCTCCACTGAATCTGTTGCCTCTCCAGTGTCCAGACAGCCATTCTTCATCCTGTCATACCGATTCTGCAGGTGGCCATTGTAAGCTCACTTAGTAGATCATATATATAAAACCTGGTCCTTGAATGAACCCTAAGTGATACACCATGAACAGATCCTTCTAGAAAATGTACCTATTGGTTAATTACTCCTGTCCATGTAGTGCTTCTCCTGTGCCCAAACTAATTCTATAGCTTGGGCATGGAGAGGTTCAGTCTCCACCTTTTCATCTTCCTACATAGACATTGGATTCTACTGCAACGGGCATTCCCTCAGTTTTGTTATGCTCCTGAGATTCATCACTTTTAGGCACTAGAATTACTCCCAGTACAAAATGAGGGAACCCAGGGTCAGAAAACTTCAATGCATATCCATGGTGACATATCTTGTAGCATTCTTTGAGCTTCAAATGATTACAATGTCCTCTGAAAAGTATTTTTCATTTATTGTCTTACTTAATGCTCCAAATAACCATGTAAAATAAGGGCCCTATCATTATACCTTTTTCAGGTATAAAACTCAAGGCTCGTAGATATTCTTTAAATTTCCTAAAAGCTACACAGCTGTTAAATGTCAAAACCAAGATTCAACTCAATTAGCTTTAACTTAAAAACCTGTCATCTAATTTAAAACCCAATAGGTCTTGTCATGCTGTTTTGATGTTGCTTTTAAGAGACCAAACTATTACTTTCCTAGCAGGACCATTAGCTGTTTTAAAGGCACTATTTGCCTGTGACATTGATTCTAAAATCTCATCTTGAGCTTTAAGTCTGAGAGAATTTCAAATAGTGATTGTATTCTTAAAGGAAAATGCTGTCTCACTCTTTCCAGAAATCTGTAAGGTAGTCAATTTAAGTAAAAGGAGCCAGGCAGCTAGAATTGAAAGGCTGTAGAATCATTCTTTAGGGCAGTGAATGGTTCTCAAACTTTGTAAATTATCCTTCACCCAGAGAGCAACTTCTCTTTGTGTGAGAGTGTATGTGTATGTGTGTATGTGTGTGTGTGTGTGTGTGTTTCTGTGTGTTTCTGTGTGTGTGTGTGTGCGCACATATGCGCACCCACACATATGTACTAGGGACTGAACATAGGATCTTGTCCATGCTAGGTAAGTAGTCTGCAACTGAACTACACCTAGGTCCCTTGGATACCTCCTTAAAATTACTCCAAAAATCTCTGATTTAAAAAGTCTGAAAGTTGGTCCAAGAAATGCATTCTTAATGCATCTCTGAATGAGACAGGCACTACTAATCCAAGAAGAAAATTTTAAAAAAAATAAACATATCTGAATCCGTATTAGTCAGATTTCCTGTGCTAGGACAAAATAATTGAGATAAAGAACTTAAGGGAGAAGAGGTTCATTTTGGCTCGCAATCATTCCACATCCACAGCCTCTGTCCATGGTCAGTTGGCTCTAGGCAGAAACGCAGTGGAAGGAAACTGCTGAGCTCACATCAGCCAGAAGGCAGACCAAGTGGAAGGAAGATGGAAGAGAGCAGGAAGGGGAAGGAGCGAGTGGAAGGAGCAGGAGACAAGGGGACCCTTCACAGGCGCAGGCCCAGTGCCTACTAGCTCCAACTGAGACCCAGCTCCCAAGAGCCCATTCCCTGTGCACTTATCAATGGACTCACCCACGGGTGAGATTTGCCACCTCCTTGTGGTCCACGCATCTCTCTGGTCCCACCTGTGAGTGCTACAGTACTGGGGACCAAGCCCCTTCCCCGCCTCCCCCCCCCCCGGAGGTGAGACTTTCTTATTTCACCTATAACAAAATTTATCTGTATGGTTCTGTGATATTAGAATACATTTTTCCAACATGAAGAAAACTTGTAGTGTACAGATTGGCATACTAGGACTTAAAGCATTCTGAAAATTGAAAGAAAAAAGCTAATTTTATACTTCTCACGCAATTATCTGGGAGCTTGCTACAAATGGGGCTTCTCACACATATGCCACACTATAGAAGGCCAGGGTTAGGGCTCTAGAAGCTTCCCTTGAAACAAGGTCACCAAGTAATGGTGAAGCCAATAGTCCACGAACCATCTCATATAAAACCTTGGTATAAACATTGACAAATCCCAGAGCATGGAAGATATAGGTACCACAGCCTTTACAATGAAGGCCAGAGCATAGTTCTGAGATTGGACTCCCAACACAAATTTTATACTCTTACATGTTCTACAATAAAAAATAAGGGAGAAAAATACATTTAATATTTTCTTCATGGAAGCAGCCAAGTCAAAAAATCAACTTTGAGATTTTCTGAGTGAATTTTAAATAGGAGACAAATGCTATCTTTTGAGATGAAAGAAAACCCTAGAGTAGCACAAACCAGAAACATCCAACTTAGAGTAGGTTTCAGAGTTAGATACGAATGGGAAACATCCCAGAAGGTAGCTACTAGGTAAGCAGAACTATTACACTTTGCCCCTGACAGAGATATTACTTCCTCTAGAAATGAGAGCGCAAGAGCTCAAGCCACTCCAACATCTTAATCAGTTTGCCTGTCTTTCTGAATCCAGGGAACTTAGTCTAATTCTTCGTGCTTTCCCTTAGGAGTTATAAAGCATCAGCTACCATACAGAATATGCGAATGACTTTGTGTAAGGAATATGTGCTGCAATTCAGAGGAACATAAAACTGAGTTAACAAGTCGCAGCGCTTACACCCTGAACTGCAACCCGGGTTCTGACACAGGAAGCTGCTAAGCAGGAAGGGCTGAAGGGTTACCTACCTCACTCACCAGGGGCTGCTCTTGTGGGCCAGTTCCTTGTTCTTAATGCTTTGATTAGAGTTGACAAAACGATGAAAGTTAACAACTCCTACTGTCAACTAAAGGAGAGAAAGGCTGTTATACAAATAAGTGAATAATGTTAGGTACATTGTTTGTAAGGCAGCCTCTCCTGCATGGTGTTCTCGGGGATGATCCCCAATTGATGTGACTGAAAACAATCAAACATCAATAAACTATTTAATTGGGTCCTACTGGACAGATAAAGACTGTCACTGAGTCGTAGATAATAGGGCCCTTAAAAAGTGGGCCACAAGGGGTCCTGTTTTGCAACACAAACAGCTTGTTTCTGCATGAGGGCTCCTCCTTTTGAACTTTATCACCATCTTTTCTCTTATTTTTAATCATAATTAACCGTACTGAAAAATATTTGAAAATTTTGGATTTACTTTATTTGTGGTACTTTCCCAGGCCTATATTCAAATTTATATTTATTTATTTTTGAGACAGAGTGATAATTTGCTGAACTATGCAGCTCCAGGTGGGGCTTGAACCTGTGATGCCCCTGCATCAGCCTCTCCGTGTGCTGGAATTGCAGATGTGTACCATAAAAATAGAAGGTTTAAAAATTAATAAACAAAAACAAAAAACCACTGACTAAATAAAGGACCGGTGCTGTGATCTGAATGTGAGGATCACTCCCAACTTCATATGCTCAACCCTAATAACCAGTGTGATAGTAGGAAGGGGTGAGGCCTTTGGAAACTAAGTCATATTATTTTGTCCCCCTAAGGAGAGGAACACCCTTATTCAACAAATGCAGAAGCATCCAGAAGGTGCCACTTAGAAGGAGCGGGCCAAGGTCAGACACCAAATCTGCTGCTGAATTGATCTTGGGCTCTCCACCATCTACAAGTACGCACAATAAATTTTCTGCTGTTTATAAATTATTCTCATGGAAGGAGTGCTTTATAGCAGCCTCCAGGGAATAAGAGGGGTGGATAATGGAATGGTAATCTAGTCACCATGGTAACTACTTTTAGTTACCATGCTGGTTTGGTACATCTTAATAATTTTAACCACACTTCTCGTGCTGTTTAGAGACTGTGGTTTACATCTGCCTTTCAGGATGCATCTTGTGATAAATACTATACAAATGTTTTATCCCTACGATTAAAGTACCTTCATCAATATAAATAAGGGCTTTTCAGCTAAAGTTGTATAAACGAACAGTTAACTCTTTATGACTTCCTCCAAGAGACCGTGACTGAAAATGTTTCCAATTTCTCCTCCAGTAAATAAAAATTCAATGAGTAACATTAGCAAGTGTATTGAAGTGCAATTTATGTACCATAGAAGTCACCTAGATGCACATTTACAAGAATCTCCACTCTACTTTATTGCTCAGTGTTTCCTAAAACTAGGTGAAAGAACCAAACAAAAGCCAGGCACATGCACATAATCCCAGTACTTGGGAGGCTGAGGCAGGTGGATCACTGTGAGTTCCAGGCCAGTCTGGGCTACATAAGCCAGTTCAAGACCGCTGTACACTACATAGAGAGACCCTGTTTAAAAAACGAAAACAAAAATTGGACTAAATAAGACAATGTGTCTCTATGTATCTTGATTTAGATTTTTCCAAATGCTTTTCAGTATTGATTTATAATCCCATCAAAAGAGTATTAGACTGCTCCTTTCAGCTCCAGCCAGAGTAGAATAAATAGTATTATTACTTCAACTTATGTCACTTTTAATGAAAAGTTTAACATAATAACGTATGGTTCGAAAAAATGAAAACAGCATTTTGGAATCTTTTTCTCATTTTCAATGTAATTTGACTGCATTTGTCATCTTCATTATGCATAGCTGGGTAACAGCACTCAAATGGACCGCTTTTATTGAATCTGTTAGCAATAATTAAGATTGAAAGTGAAAATATGAGGAAATGGCATGCGACTCAAACATCAGCCAAAAGACCTGGACTCCTCCTACAACCCCAATGTTACGAGCTACGGTCCTCCAGGCTGGATTTAACTTCTCTGGGCATTGTTTTTCTCACTGAAATAATCAAATAGAAGATGATTAATCAAAGATTGTAGGCAGCTAACCAGACAGCTGATATCCCAGGTCTTTGGTACAGTTGATTTTGCTTTAAGACAGTGGATTATTTTTCTTTAACAGACATCTAGACTCAAACTCTTGTAAAGGTCATAGTTTGCTTACAAAAGTGTATGTTTCAGCACATCAAAGATTCAATGCCATCCTGAGTTTAAATAATTCAAAATGGTTTTTAAATGCTCTTCTCTTTAATTCCAGGAGGCCTTATGAAAATTTGTTTTTAAGACTATCAAAGAATGGTAAAATAACTAATTATGCATGAATTACTCTGATGGCTTATTCCATTCTCCTGAGGCATGCTGTGCTTAAAAAAATAATAAAGGATTTGTAACTGTTAGTTATCAGCACTTCATGTAACTTTTGATTCAAGTAACAAATAGCATGTTAGCTCTATGTGTTCATTATGCTGCTAAATTGCAAAGGAAAGAAGCCAATTCTAATGAA
>PVKN010026620.1:0-13767 GCA_004027915.1 Capromys pilorides | reverse complement strand
AAAGAGGATTGCAGTGGTTATTTTTCTGAACATTTTTGAGGAGAGAGAGAAGGCTATGGGATATGTGATAACTTGACAAAGTCAGTTCCCTTCTGTCTCTAAAGGTTGACATTGCCTAGAAATCTAATATGTAAAAAGGATTCCTCTCTAGCGATGTCTAACATCACTGTATCTTTCTGAGGTTTTTCGCTTGCACCAAATTTTTACAAGTGTGTATGAGTAGTAGCAAGTGACATAAGCAATCTTTCCATGCTGCTGGAAATCTAGTTCAAGGATAGCAGTCATTGTCCCTGCATTACCTCTTCCACATGGCAGTCTCTTGATGTCACCACCACTCAGTTGTCACAGTGTCACTCTGTCTGAGTCTGGACCAGCTTCACAACTCACAAAGGCGTGTGCATGGTCTGGGGTCCCAGCTCAGTGGTAAAGTGCTTGCCTGTCGTGTGGGAGGCTCTGTGTTTGAACACCAGCGCCAAGAGGGGTGCTGGCAATCACTGCTGATGGCTCAGAGTTGTTTCTAGAACCTATCTTGTAACTTGTATCTTGCTGCTGTCTGGTGAAAGCAGCATGCATTTGGGAAGACACACCAGGTTCATGATCTCTCTGACCAAATAAGATGATTCTGAGGTGAATTACTTGCCAGTGGCAGGATTTGGGTCAGTGGCTTTTTGGCCTGAGCCTCTTCATATGTGTAGCGCACTTTAGTGTTTCACCTGTCCTGCATGCTGTCCTCCTACATTAACCATACAAGTATGGAAGGACACAGTTACTTTGTCAGCCAGGCTGCTTCAATGCCAGTTATTCTTTTACCTTTCATTTTTATGTCCCTCAAGTTTAACCAAGAAACTGATTGATAATAGTATGTTTCAATAAACACTTGAATGAATATTTGTGTGTAGTGATTCAAGTAATAATATCCTCAATACCTATTCAGTCATCTTAATAGAATTTCAAAATTTAGAAAGAGAAGCAATTCCAGTGATTCACTTCATAGGATGCATAGTATTTTAAATAATTAAGTAAATATTATAAAAGTATGTATTAAAAAGCAAAAGCAGGCCTCCAGTAATGTGTAAAGGATGATCTGATCATTGGGAAAGTGAGTTGGTAGGATGCCTTCTTTGTGAAGATCTATTCTCATAGAAGCAGGATATAGGATGTTCCTATTTATAAAAATGGGATATGTGTGATAAGTGATAAGAAGTGGGCATGATTTTACAGATAAAGAATTGACCCAGAGACATTGCTTACTACCTAGTTTCCTGACTTTGTGTTGTATGAGAGCAACAGAGTGACTGAGAGATGCTAACAGTGCTTTAACTTATAGTGTATTAGAGAACTTAGACATCTTAAGGCCAAAAGATCAGTCAAGAATTTCCATTGGAAAGGCAGTCTCAAGGGAGTGCTTCTTGCCTTTGGCTGCTGTCTGGCAAGCGCCAGTGTCATTCATGAAACAGTGTAAGAGCATGAGACGTTACTGTGATTTCAACAGGAAAGAACAGGTAAGCAGTGTAATCACTGAGGGTAGGCTCCTTTCAATCACTGAAGTGGCTCTGTGGCGTAGGCGCTATCCCTGGTTCTCTAGTATCTGGTCTCAAGGTGATTGGGGCTAGTGGACAGTCGCCAGTAGTGTGAGAGCCCAGTAAGGTGTAGAGTCTGGGTTTCCTGGTTGATATTTAAAAAGCCCACCGAGGGCGGACCCTCCAAAGAGAAGCAGGTGTGATGAGGGTAACAGAAGGCAAAGGCAAGGTGACCCATACATATTGCTAGAATGTCCAGAACAACGCATGACCAGAATACGTACAGAAGGCAGCGTTAAAGTACCAAGTCCACAAAGTGATTCATTGTTCAAAGAAAACAGGAAAAGGCAAGAAAGTGGAAAGAAGGGCTGGGGGACATGGGAAGCAATTGCACCATGGTCACAAGGCTGCTGGCGGATGCTGACAGGGTTGTAGGATTAG
Source organism: Capromys pilorides (assembly GCA_004027915.1). Taxonomy (NCBI): domain Eukaryota; kingdom Metazoa; phylum Chordata; class Mammalia; order Rodentia; family Capromyidae; genus Capromys; species Capromys pilorides. The sequence goes on along the minus strand of PVKN010026620.1, from coordinate 11,806 downwards.
ATGTGCTGACTGTGCAGCCTTATCAGTGCACCAACATCCACTGAGTTGTGCACTTGTAGAGGGTGGGCTTTTAGCTTGATGATATCAATCTTGATTTTAAAATTTAGGGGAAAACAGAATAGGGTAAAGAAAAGGTTATTTTAAGCTGGAAGATAGATGTTTGATGGTAGGGCAGAGGTTGCCCCCCAGATATCTAGCAGGAAAAGGACCCTACAAGTGCCATGTAGGCAGGCTGCTGGGTCAAACAAATGTTAGTGAGGAAGAGGACAAGGGGTTGGACCAGGAAAGCTTTGGGTGGGAAGAGCTGAGGCTGAGCTCTTGCACTCTGAATATGGACACTGGGTTAAAGCTAACTTTAAGTAGGAAGCGGAGGAATAGAGTCATAATAATTGTTGCACATCCAAATCAGGGCTAAACAGTGTTTTAATTATGTTTCCTCAGAAACAACTAGGACTATATATTTCTTAAAGATTAATACAATAAAACCCCATTTCCTAAACAATGGCTTTTTCATGTTTTATGTCTTGAGATAAAACTAAATTTTATTGACAATAATACTGGTTTCATTCAATGCTTAGGTCTTTGGATTGAGCTGAAAATGCTAGATTAAACAATTATGCCCTTGGGTGTGGCTAATAAAGGGATGGCATGAGCCAGCAATTAAGATATAAATTAGCCACCCATGCTGATGTGTTGTGCTCTTCTGGCAACATGCTTGCATGGCTTGAATGTTCACCCATGCAATATGCATTGGCCTCCTGTGTGTCAACATAAAACAGAAAGCCTTTATTGCAGCCAGTTAAGCAATTGATTCCAAAATACCATTCTAAAGCATGACACTCACATATTTATGGGGAAATGAGAAAATTCAGGACAGGTGTTTGAGACTTTCATAAACCTAATTATACTAGTCAAAAGGACTATTCTTTATATGGAAATAATACTCTTTATCTTTTTGTTAAGAGTTACCTTTTATGAATTTGAAAAAGAGATCCTAACATTATTTGTTCAAATCTTAATGAAAGATTATTCACTTCTGAAATCCTCAAACTAGCTAATACAACCTCTTCTAAATATTTTATAATTCGAAATGGAGTCCATGAGTTATCTTGCAGGGAAGGAATATTTATGAAAGGAACTTCACATCTTTAATGTTGATGGTTTGTTTGTCTTTGTTGTTTGACACACACACAACGTTTTAAGTTGGAAGAGTCTGACACTGTATAATCTTGGGAAAGTAGTTTCAGCTTTCTGAATATCAGGTTTCTCATTTAGAAAATGAAAATAAAAATATGCCCATCTCAAAGGTGAGTGTGAAGATTAATGAGAAGAAACAGAACCCACTTATTTCTACATGACAGTCCTTGCTAACTATTGTGCTGGTTCCACTGTGCACTCCTTCAGGCAGTAGATGTCTTCCCAAAACTGACTCTGTTATTAACAAACATATCTTGGTGAATGGCTATGAAACTCCAAGTGCACTAGTTCACAATAGCCAAAGTTAAAGTACATAAGGCAAACTTTATTTTTCTATGAAAAAGATAAGGCTTTCAGATGGATCTCCTTAAGGGAAAAAGTCCACAGTCATCCATCAGTATTTATGTGGCATTGTTTCCAAGACTCCTTGCAAATAGCAAAATCTGTATGTGCTGAAGTCCTACATATGAAATTGTGCAATATTTGCAAAGACCTATGTGCGGCCCCCTCTAAACTTTAAATCATCCCTGGCTTATGTGTAATACTCAATGAGAATGCTGTCTAAATACATATCCTATATTGTTTAAGGAATAAGAAGAGAAAAAAAATATATGTTCAACATAGTTATATCAAAATATTTTCACATTGTGTTTTCTTAATTCCAGAGGCAGAAGAAGAACTAGTCAGCATAGAGAACTAACTATAGTTATTTTTTTATCATAAATGCTAATGGAGTAGTCTCTACATTCACATATTTTTCTACAGAGCCTATATAACTTCTGGGCCATACAAGACTCTCAAATATTACAGGCAAGCACAAGTGTGGAGCAAGACTAGATTTGAACTCAGTGCCCTCCATTTATAACCTGTTAACCATGGGCAAGATATCTAACTACTATAAAATTTCTAACTAACTATAATAGTGCTGACTACTGTACTTTACTTTAGATATGTTTAGCTACTTCGGAAGCTAAATGAATGCATGGAAAGGGACCTGAGGCTGTCACATAGTAACATTCATTAGATTTCAGCTCTTAGCATAGAAGTCAAATGTTTTGCCTTGGACAGGCCGTCTAACCTAGTAGTGGGAAGCTACTATTGGTCATTTTCCCAGTATGTCTCTTGTTTCTGATTCCTGACTCCTGCCAAAGCAGCTTAAGCAGTTAGTGTAGCAGCATAAAAGAAAACGTATTTCATTATGCTCACGGATTCGTGTGAGTCAGGAACTGAACAGGGTTTGGAAGGGATGGTTTACAAATCTTGGCTCCATGATTTTTTGATGTTTAGCTAGGAAGGTTCTGAACAGTGGAAAATGATGCAGTGTTTGTGGGCTGGAATCTTTTAGGGGACCTTCCCTCACAGGTGTGCATGCTGGATAAGAATAACTATAAGATGGGACTCAATGGTAGGTCTCAGAACCTAGGACTGCTGATCAGAGTGTCTACGTGTGGTATTTTCCCATAGCTTGAATTCTTTCAGAATGGTGGCTTATGAACAGTTGACAGTATTATGTTTGGTTGGATCAAGAAAATGTGAGCATACCCAATAAAATACTGTGTAGCATTGACTTGTATAACCTATTCTGATTCTGTTGTTTTGAGAATTTATTAAATATTGGATTTCATCAACTACATTGACAGAAACATTAGGGATTTTTAGAAAATTGGAAATGGTTGCCAATGGGAGTAGACATTCACTGAATTCACAGAGACTTACTGTGTTAAACACTGTGTTGACTCTTAGAGGTATTGAGGTAAAAAGGACATAGTGTTTACCCTTTAAAATGAAGCTCACATTAAAATTATTTAAAACAGTTGGAATCATTTTATTCCTACAGGTTAGCTCTTAGGCTCATAACTAGAGATGTCCACATGTATGGGAGATCTGATAAATTTAGGATCAGTCTACTCTTGGAGCCTCTGCCTCCAGATACACAATAATGATCTCTATGGCCATTCTCACCTTCTACAGGTGGGTCAACAGATGAAAGGGAAAGTTTGACACACACGTGCACATACACACACACACACACACACACACACAACTTGTATCCATGAGACATGCTCCCTCTGAATTTCATAGAAGGCTTGTTGCCATTATAATATATTTAGAAGACTACTTCAGAGTGATCTTTGTTCATGTGAAATTTGCAGAAATAAATAGCATTACTGACTTGTTTGATGTCAGTGTAAGATGCTCATTAAGGAAATGCAGTGAGTATACTGTCATCTTAATTATGGTATGGGAAGTCTTAATGAAGGCAAAGTCCCTTCATAGCTCTAGGCTTAATGCCACTAGGCTCTTCTGTTTATTCCAATGAATCACATCCTGGCACCCATGAAAATCATGTAACAAATGCATAACTAATGTGACATTCACACAAAACATCACATTAGTTCCATATGATCAGCTCTATTCCAGTGAATACCAAACCAAATCATGTTATTGTAATGTGAGTTGTGATTTAATACCCTAATTTGTAAGTAGTATTGTTTGAACCTGGTATGTTATTTGCACCACTCATGGGGGTTTCAAAGACATACTAGCTGCACACTTTATTTGATTTCATTCCCTCTCTCTATACTGTTCATAGACATACACAGCAAAATAAAAAAAAAATCAGATGATATTTTACTACTGAATATGTTTTTGACCATCTTCATACCAGGATGCAAATTACAAGATAACAACAGTTGAATTTTTAGCAACTCAAAATTTAGTGTAATGTAACGTGCTTTGGAGTTTAGAATTAGGAGAAAACATAGTTTATCATCCAAGTCCTGAAAAACTCAACAGTGGCATAATATTATAAAGTGACTCTGCAAGCATAACACAGGCTGAAACAAGGCATCCTGCCTGCCTGGAGCCCTTTCCTCCCTATCTCTGGGGTAAACCCCTGTGTCCTTTAGGTCAGCTCAGTTGTTCTGCCCTAAGAAAGATTCTGTCGGCCTATTTGTATCTCTCGATCACATTACCTTGTAAACAAGACCTTCTACTTACCTTTCAGTATCTACTCTTCCTTTTTTCTAGTTAGTAGAATTACTGTCTCATTTCTGGGGACATACCTATAATCACATGAAATGAAGGCTACTTCTTGCAGCATTTACTACAGCCACATAGTGCATCATCATTACTAGAAAAAAATTATTCTTAGGAGGATGAGGTGTAAATCTCTTCTTACCCTTGTTTTTTTTAATGCAGATGTAGTACCTGGAGCCCAAGGAATCATCTTGGATCATGAGATGGAAGCTGTGTGTTGAAAACAGTGAACAAACACACAATCTTTGATGAATTCTTGAAGTTGCGTTGCCCATTCTAGTGAGCCTGCCACCTACATTCTGTAGTAGGGGAGAAAGACAGAAATAAACATTTAAAGCCACAATCAGAATTCAACAGATACAGCAAATGATCTCATATGTGAACCTGACCTATAAGGCCTTGAACAATTTGAACAGATAACCTGTTTTAAAGAATTGTTGCCTGGGTGAAAGCCCTGGAATTTCAGTCATTCGCAGCATAAGTGATTCTGTAAAATACACAGTATGTTTTACAACCTTGTAGTCTACGATCATCTCCTCACTGTTTTACTTGTTTATTGTCTTCCCCTTAAAATCCAATCTCTGAGGGCAGAGATCTCCTCTGGGATTTGCTGTTAGAACATTTCTCTGCTGAATGTTAAAGTAATGAATGAACTAATTCTTTAATTTATTGCAGGATATAATATTTTGGGAATTGCAAATCTAGAGGAGTAAAAAGAATTCTATTTGGAGTACTAGGGTTGGCAGTGGAATTGACAAGAGTTTTTTCCCCCAGACTTTAGGAAAAAACTGATGAAATTAGTGGTAGATAAAAATTCATTTCTGGCTTCTAACAAGAAATCACAAACAATGGAGGACACATAAATAGAGTAGCAGCTTTATTAATAATACTTTCCTACTCTATTCATGATCTTTTGATGACAATCCTACCGGAGCCACTCTTTATCAGGCACTAAAGCAATTTAGATGCTGTCGCATGCCTTTCTTGATATATACGTATTAGACATAAAGCAGTTTTCTGTTCTTTAGCTTATTTTAGTATATAATTAAAACTCTGGCTGTCTGCTACTAAGCAACGGAGCATGGCAGAGGTTGATCACATCCTATCATAAAGATAGAAAGAGGAAAAATAATAAAAATAATCATACACATTCCTGTAATCAGCCTTCAGATCTTAATTATGTTTTAACTCCTTTGTTATGCCAAAGGCAATGCCTACTGGCATTTAAAGGACACTCACTTTTCTGTCTGAATTCAATCTAGTTCTTTAATTTGGATCCTGATCTATTTATGGAATTCTTGGCCAGGACATTTAAGGTCACAAGGTTGATAGCAAACTGAGAAAGAGGCTGGGAGGGGTAGGTTTCATTCAGCCTTTAATCTGGTTAGATGTGTGCAGGGATAGAGCCACATGCTAAGCTCTGGGAACTGAGTCTGAGGAGTGGTGTATGCACTGCTGCAGAGGAGTGGAGGACGGTGGAGGCAACGATCACGCACTTCCTGGTGATCACAGCTGTGCATGGGGGAAAGCAGGCCCTTACCTTTCCACCTGTGTGGAGGTCTGACCAGTGTGGTTTCAGGAACATGTTTTGCTCTACCTCCAGAGATGCCTTTGCCCCTGAGCCTTCACTTCCACCTTAGCAATGTTGTTTCAACATTGGTGAAAAAGTCTCCTTTTTTGGAACATTTGCTCAGAAGGAATAACTCATACTTATGTTCTAGAACCCACCTTCCCCAACTCCCCAAAAGACTTCAAAATACAAACCTTGTGTCGGTCACTTTCCCTCACTGTATTAAATACCTAACACCGAGGGCCAAGCAAATAGCTCATTGGATTGAAGTTCCTGCAGGAGCTGGGGTACAATCCCTGGACCTGCCTTACTGGCATCCCCACAGCGCCCCCCACGCCAGGCACTCTGAGACAGCAACTGAGACTGGGCATGGTGGCATGCACCTGTAATCCCAGCTCTTAGGAGGTTGTAAACAGGCGGATCACTATGAGTCCCATCTAGTAGTGAGACCCTGAGCACTCTGTAGACCCTTCCCTAAAATACAACCCACCCCCCATATACACAACCCCAGCACCTACAATTTAAATAGGATATGCATTTGCCTCCTCATTAGAGGCTTCCATCCATCCATAGTTGGCTACAAGGCAAAAATAACATGCTGTAAAACTGGGTAGAGGAAAGCTGCTTAATCTATGGTAGAAGTAAAGAGGGTCAAGGGGCAAGTAAGTGTTCCAGGTCATGATTCCAGGACCCATCTCTTCTGATCAGGTCACTCTGCTAGTAGTAGCACATTCAGCAGTATCCCTATGGTCCAAGCACCTTCTCAAAGCCCTACCTCTGAACAGCAGATGTTGGGGCAGACCTTTTAGATCTAAATCATAACAACTGTTGTTCATTCATTCATTCATTCATTCATTCATTCACTCATTCATTCATTCATTCATTCCCTCCCTTCATTGATTCATTCCTGAACTATTCCATGTTCTAGGGTTACTGTGGTATACAGTACTAGCACATCTGTCCAAGAAAAGCTGCCACTGTGGAGGAAAGAGAGCTAAACAGTAAGGTGAGAGGAATGACTCCTTAACTGTGAACAGCATTGAGCTCTTGCTGTATTATACATTGCACCATCTCCTGATGCTGTTTACTTTCCACAACAAGCCATGAAAGCGTTTCAGAGGATGCTGTGGCAGAGCCTGGGCATGAGCCACATTACCTGTGTGTGGCTCCCACTCTGCCACTGTCCAGCTGTGGAATCTTAAGCAGCTTACTAAATCTTTACTGCTATTATCTATAAAACTAGGATGCCTAGGAGATAAACAGTTCCTTTGTGAGTTGGATGCCTTTTCCAATATGTATATCTGTATTTTAAGGCTTTTAAATTTTATTTTCCACACAACTCCCATTATCTTTTCTTTCATCTCTGCATCACAGATAGTTCTTTCTTTCTTTCTTTCTTTCTTTCTTTCTTTCTTTCTTTCTTTTTAATCTTTTTGAGACACTGTCTCTCTCCACAGTTCTGTCTGGCCTTCAACTCACTTTGTAGCCCAGGTTGGCCTCCAACTCACAGCAGTCCTCTTGGCTCCAGCTCCCGAGTGCCGTGGTGTGCCACCATGCCTGGCTGCGCTACAGACAGTGAAGCATAAGGCTCTCCTAAATGCATCAGTGCATGGATTATTTTTTAAAAGTAAATAATGACTGGTCTTTTGTGAGCTTGGCACCTAGGAATCCCCCATACTCAAGCTTCCCCCTTACTGATACCCAGCCACAAGGACCCTCCGGCTGACCTTTTAAAAACTAGCCTTACATCTGGGCCTGTGGTTTTAATCCATCCCTCAACCCTGTTATGAGGAACACTATAGTGTGTGTCCTTCAGGAGTATTAATCAAAAGTGCATCCTATATATACTTTACTTGAACACTGTTCCTCAGGAAACACTAGGAAATGATTAGCCAAAGTAGCTCCTTATGAAAAAAAAAATCCTGTCTCAGTATCTTCTGTTAACTGGATGTCAAAATGTTAATGCCTTTCTCCCTAACCTCTCTTTCTGGTGAGGCTGTGTTAGGGATTGGCTACTGGTCAGGAAAGTTTGCCAGAAGACTGTATTTTTACTTGAAGGTGAACTTGTTAAAATTGGGAACTCAGCCAGGGTCATCCATCTAAGAATATTGTAAGAGCATCTTAGGGTTGTTCAACTAGCTATGGTCTAATTAATTTTCAAATGGACAAAATTGCTTCTTGGGCCACGTAACAAGCATTTTCATTCATTTAAGCAAAGCTGGATTTGGCTCTGAGCAGGGTCACGAGAAACTCTAATGGCTCCTTCCCTTCTTTGTGTGTCCTCAGGAGAGCCTGCCTTGATATCAACAAAGCAAGATTTGTGCTCCAGGCAACTGGAGTGGATTCAGTGTGCAGAGAGCCAAGTTCGCTGACTTCCCCTAGAAGGAAAGGGTATAGAATCGAGCATATGGGAAGACTCTCTAGGCCCTTTTACATTATTGAATTTAGCTATGCTCACATAATGAAATTGTTGAGATTGTTTAAACCTTCTGCGGGGACTTCTGTTAGCAGAGAAGAAACTTGTACTAAAGCCATAAGAAGATTGTATTATAGATATAATGGAATCTTTTTTATCTTTTGCCTGCTTTTCTGCACAAGGACTGACATTTTTTTCTGGGCATGAAGCCAAAGGTCTATTTAATTTCTACTTAAAATTTCCCATAGTCACTAATGCTGTTCACCCATATCATGGCTTTATAAATTAATAAATAAAGGCAAAGCCAGTAGAAAGGCTGTAAATACTTGGAAGTTTTTTTTTAATGTAGTAATTTTGCATAGTAATCATAATAACACCTATAGAAAACATATTCCTGAATCTTCTGGACAATATTTCATCGATATCACCCAGCTTTCAGTAAAATATTAAACTTACCTTTGTCCTGAGACTGTACCTATGATTAAATAAGCCTTGAATATAAAATGCAGATTTCTTTCCATCAGATTGTGTATTTTTATTGTACTTAGTATATTTGGATGGTAGTTTAAAGTTCTATTTTATTGCTATGAATTTTCTAGGAGGTTGTTGACAATTAAGATGCAGGAGAGAGACAAGGAAGAGATAGAGAGACAGACAGACAAAGAGAATGATTCCCCAGATGTTAAAAACTGTCCTTCATGCAACCAGCTTCTCAGAAAGGGCCAGGACAATAGTTTCACTGTAAAACATACACACACACACACACACACACACACACACACACACACCAAAAAAAGAACACACAGCCCACTGAATACCACTGTTCCTGGAAATGGCTGGCTGCTGAGGCCCTGGCCCCTAACATTCATTTCAAGAAGCCCCCAAACTGCTTGCTTACCCTCTTGCAGCTAACCAAGAATAATCAAATGTACCTGAAGGCCAATTAGGAAGCCATCCTGGCTTCCAGAAATCCCACCTTAATAGGATTGAAGCCAGTGAGAGTCTGGCTCAGTGCTTTTTAGTCTATAAAATTCACTATCCCTTCCAATACCCATGAAATCCTACTGAAAATTAAAATGACAGCAGATGCATCCCCTTGCCTTACATTTATGAACAAACAGGCTTTGTTCATTTCATCTTAGACTTCGTTTTATCTCTGACAGATGCATCCACAATGTAGAAGAGCTCCTTGCCCGTAGGAGAACTGAACAGTGACTCTTTCCACAAACGTGCTGATTACCTACTAGGAGCCAGGTGCTCTTCCCAGCGCTGGGATGTGAATTATGCTGTGTGTCCCTTACCAGGTATATAAGGTGAAATCTAAAATTCCACAGAGAGCAGTCATTCTGCATTAGCAATTATTACTGCTTTTAATAATTTGGAGAGAAATGGTTCCCCTTTCACAAATGTGACTGAAACCCAATACTTGTGATAAAAAAGCAATTATTATTGCTGTGGGTGCTATCACATTGCCATGATATTTGGGATGAGAGGCAGCAGGTTTTCAAAGACAAGAATAAATTAATTGATACCTTTTCGGAAGAGTTCTGTCTGGTGGATGAAATTATTGTCTTTAAAAAAACTACTTTCCAGAACAATCACAGAATTATAAGGGGATCTATATTGACAGTAATCCTCTTTCACCCACATTTTATGTTCTGTTCAGGATTAAACCAAAAAGGATATTCTCAAAGTGCTAGAAAAAACAAAGGCAAGACTTTATGCCAAATATAAACACATTTCTGTTTAGCAAATAGCAGGAGTATATAAAACATTCCATTTCTCTTCTCACATAACAGAATGTTCTATGCTTACTGTATTAGTTAACAAATTCAAGTCTGTTTATTTTGTTTGAAATTCCACTTCATCCATAAATTACAGCATTGCACAATAACACCAGAAGGACAATATCACCATTGTTTGCTGCTACAATCATCTCAGCCCACAGAATTCTTTTTCATTGTCAACTTCTGTCATTAAGCCTTGGAGCTTTCCTCTTTCCAGGGACTCCCTCCTAATATCATTCACGTTATTTGGGTTCTTGACAATGCTTTTGCTATCAGTGCAAACTTGTAAAGCACTGGGGCTCTAGTGTGAAGACCAAAGAACCTCCTACCATTCACCTTTCCACGAGTCATTATTTCCTAACGCCCTAGAGAAGCTGAGTTGCAGTGCACACACTGCATGGGGCAGGGGTCTTTCTGCCCAAGCTGGTTTGTTCCATTAGACAACAAGCCTTTTCTGCTTGGCTCTGTCTGTGGGCACGAACACAATGAGGTGATTCAGAGTAGGGAGGGATGTGGCAGAGCACTTAAAACAATGATTCCACAAATACTTCTAGTAAGGAATTTGTGGGCCAAGAAATTTATTAGAATTAATTTTATTGACCCCTTTTGGTAATTGCAAAATAAAACAAAACAAACATATAGGGACTTGGAAAATGCATGTAAAGTTCATCTTGTTCTTTCTTCGCTCCCTCTTTTGATTTCTTCTTTCCTGTTTACTCTGAATAATTATATTTTTAGAAAGCTTCCCTCTACCACTATTTATTATGTGCCTCCTAGGTGTCAAATAATGTTTTAGCCACTGGAAATACAAAAATAGAGGAGACAGACACTATTCTTTCCCTCATGGAACTGAGAGTCTAGTGGGAGACATAGATGTTAGGTTGTTCCTGGTGTTCTTTTCCTTACAGGCTATGTCCTATATGCATACATGTAACATGTATCCTCTGTCTCTCAGTTTTTAAAACACAAATGTTGGTTTATTCTGCATATGCTTTTCTGATTTGTGTTATTCATGTGACAGTAGACAGAAAATGTATAGCATTCTTTCTCTTTTCCAAATAGAGCCCTGACTTTATTTTGAGGAATCAAATCTTTCACATTTTCCATACTACTCTCAGGATTATAAATCTAGTCCTCTTTGTCCTTTGGGAGGCAAAGATTAGGTATGAAACCCAAGTTCATTCCCTTAGTGAACTTCAACCAGTGAGACTGAAGGGTGGGAACAAATGTGAAGGGCTTTGGCATCCAGAGAAGATGAGAGAGTGGCACACGATGCTGCATGGTCCAGAGTGATTGCAGTCCAGCTTCCTGCCCCCTCCATGGCCACAGTGGAGCAAATCACTTTGCTCCAACTCTCTTCACTTCTGTCCAAACAAGCCAGAATTATTTACTGTAACTCTTTATGGTCTTTAAGCAAAAAGGTAATTCTTACCGAATTAAAAAAGGGTAAATACATGCTAAATTTGGAAGACTCGGGAAATGCATATTACCAAATTAATCAAAGACGTAGTATATCATCATTTGTAGACTTCATTATTATTAGTATCTATCTGCATTTCCTTTAGATTGATGTGCCATGGTTTGTTTAATCAACCCCAGTATATGGACATTTAAATTGTTTCTACTGTTCTATCAACAAATACTTTGGAATATAAATCTATATGCAATATATATCTTAATGTAATTATTCTTGGCTATGTATGATGTATTTTGAGGGAAGAATTTTTAGGAATGTAACTTCAGGGTCAAAGGATCTGTACATTTTTAATAACATCAAATAGTGGCTTAGATCCTCAT
>PVKN010026619.1:0-13772 GCA_004027915.1 Capromys pilorides | reverse complement strand
AGTGCCCCAGCCCTTAGCTCTGTCTTTGCTCTAGGACCTCTGAGCTGGCTGAGATGTTGCCAAGGAATGTTTCATGGGCAGTGACCATCCTCAGGGGTGGGGAGTGGGAGCTGAGGCTGGTACTTGGGCTTTCTGCCTGGTCTTGACCATGCAGGCACTTGCAGGGCACCAATGGATAATAAGGAGTGGGTGGTCCAACGTGCTCCCAGCCCCACTGGGATCTATGGCCCCTGGTGCCTCAACCCTGCCAGCAGCTCTCCTGGTACCCAGAGACCCTCCCCACACACCCATATAGGCTGTCAGGACCCATCCCATTGAAGGTCATAGTGGGGAGGCAGAGTGCGCCACATTCACCCCTTGGCACAGGGAGAAGGCAGAGAAGCCTGGAGCCACCCATTCAGCTTCTGCTGTTGCTCTGCCTTTGTTTCTTTTGGTCCTCTCTTAACCTGACGCACATAGCAGTGGCAATGAGAAAGGGGAAACCGCAACTAGAACATGGGATGATTGAGATTTCACCTCAGAAGGAGGTGCCACCTGGTACCGAGATCCCTGAAGTCAGGATCAGGAGTCCCTTTGGGTGCCAAGGGAACCCAGCCCCTCCCTTGAGGGTTCCTCTATGGGGCTGAGAGAAGGCTGGGCAGGGTGCAGAATGGGCCTCAGTTCTTGAGGATGGTCTTGTAGGCTGGGTACACATGCTGGGACACCTCTGGTGCTCAACATTTCAGGGACAGCATGAAGCTGGAGTTGCCTGGCTTGATTGGCAGCTCTGCCAGTATCCAGATGCCACTGGTCAGTTTCAGGGACTGGTAGGGCATGTCCTGGCCCTCTACATTCCTTTTGACAATGGTGAAGATGTTGCTACTCTGCAGCTTGGTGCTCACAGCTTCCACATTGAGGGAGTAGTCTCTGATCTGGAACTGGGCTTCATTCTCACTAGGAATATCCTTAATGTGGCCAGGAACATCTGCCAGTCCATGTTCCCATCCTCTACAAAGAGGATATGCAGTCAATACAAGGTGCTGAAGTAGCAGATGTCAATGTTCTTCACAGCCACCTGGCGATTGTTGGGGGGATCCATCTTCATGACCAAGCCAATGGTGTTAAGAGACAAGGACAGCTCCACTGTCTGCTTTGGACTGAGTGGTGCATGTACCTAGAAGGGGACAGTGACGGCCAGGCCAAAGCTGTTGTGGTTCAATTGGATGGCAGAGTCTGTCATGACTTGCAGGGCCTTGTTGGTCAACTGCAGGTCCATGGAGGTGGAGCCCACCTGGTGTGTGAAGGTGCCTGAGATTTCTAGGTTTTTGGCCTTCATAGTTGGGAGCCAGACTGATTCGGATGGCACATAAGATCCTGATAGGGTGCCCACACCACTAGTCAGGTCAAAGAGGTCACTTAGGCCACTGCCAATGGGTGCTCCTACTCTGGCAGGTGCTGCTGGAGGGCATGCACCAAAGTTGGTATCCCCAGTCAGGCTATCAAGGCCACCTCCAAGAAGGTCCACAGCTCTCATCTGCACCGAGGAGGTAGCTAGGGATGGGCCACTCACCGGGGGTCCAAGGTCCAGGTTGAGGAGGTCTCCCAACAGGTCGCCCTGGAAGGGGATGACATCTGGTTGTTCACCAGTGGGGGCTCCAGGAGGGGCTGTCTCCGGACTCTCTGTGCTCTCATTCGAGGTAGTTTAGGGTGGCAGGCTCTTGTGTACCATACCCTGGCCTCCCTCCACAAAGGTGCTGGGTGGTTTATAATAGAGAGGCCAGAGTACCATTGTAGCAGATGAGCTCATCCAGAAGCATAGGCTCGATCAGGTTTGTCTCTTCAGAGATGAGTGGCTTCTCGGCCAGCATTACCTCCTTGGAAGCCGCGGGGTCTGTGGAGAGCAGATGCCAGTAGGTGCAGCCACGATCCTGGAGGTCTGGGTTATCTGAGTCCTGAGTAGCCAAACTGAGGACCTGCTGCACCAGTTCCTGGAGCTCTGATGGCTTCTTAGAAAGATTTTCACAATAGCTGTCAGTAGCTGCAGCTGGGCCTGGGTACTTTCATCATGAAGCCCTCAAGGAAGCTCTCCAGTAGGTCATTCGCATCGTCCATCCACTCAGTATACTCTCCACAATCCACATCATGGCAGCCCAGGGCTTGGGTGCATCCAGAGAATCGAGGTACTCACGCAGTGTGGCAATCACACGCTCATACTTGTTGGGGTACTTGTGGAAAATGTCCTTAATGACCACTGTGGCTTCCTGGACCACATAGCTGACCTTGGTCTGGTTAAGATTGAGCAGTGTGCTCACACGGCACTCTGCAGATTGTTCCACCTTAATGGCACAGTGGCCAATGGCATGCACAGCTTTTCTCACAAAATCCACGTCCACTTCTGTCGCATACTCTTTCAGCTCTGCCAACACCTGGGCAATGTTGGCCTGGGAAGCCAGGCAGATCATGATGTCTAGCTTTTCCAGCTTTATACAGACGGGATCATTGTACTTTACAGAGAACACCTTCATCTCATGCCTCAGGATCTCAGGCCTTTTCTGCATGATGAGATTAATGTTACACAGGGCCACATACTACAGCTCTGGCTCAGCTGACAGCAGCGTGACCAAGGGTGGAGTCAGTAGTCCAGGTCCTTGGACAACATCTCCATGAACTTCAGCAGCACCTCCACAGCAGAGAGCACCACAGCAGAGTTGGCATAGGAAAGCCTGGGCGTGACCCGCTCACAGATGCTTGGGGCCTCAAGGTCATCCTTGGGTGTGTCGTTAGCCAGGCAGTACAGGTTGAAAATCTGGCCCCACTTGGTGCACTCATTCAGGGCTGTCAGCAGCATATTGATGGACTGTGGGTTGATATCAACCAGGTTGCTGCGGGTATGAGATTCAGCGATCTCAGAGAGGGCAGCCCCTGCATTTGCTACCACCATAGGGTTGGAGTTGGAGATAAGATCTTTAAGGGTGTCCAGGAAGCCCTGATCCTCTACAACTGGGCATTTGTGTCATGAGGTTTGGCTACACACACAGCTGCTATCTTGCTCACATATGGGTCCTCATCCTTCAGGCACTTCTGGAGTGGCTCACACAGGCACTCCGTGATTTTGCAAACTGAGATGCAACCCATGGCCTACACAGCCAGGGCCTGGTGAGGAGGTTGGGGTCCTCACAGACCTTCACAAAGGTGTTAACCGCTGTAATGGCCATGTCAGGCTGACTCTTGGCATAGTTCATCAAGTACAGGTGTACCAGCTTCCTCAGCTCCAGGTTGTCTGTATGATGCAGTTCACCACATCAGGGAAGAGGGCACTGACACCTTTGCCCACCATCATCGACGCAATCACTTTCTTTACTGCCTCCTTCTTCTTTTCCTTCTTGTCACTATTGAGCTCTGCCTTCAGCTTGAAGATCTCTCTTTTCTTGGTTGTGGTGAAATATTTTGAGTCAGTCATTTTGGTCCCTAATCTGTGGCTGTATTCCACAGATCCAAATGACTACCCAGTGCCACAGTTCAGCTCAGTTCTCCAGCAAAATGACCACAGTTCCCTTCACCAGACACCACGATGCGTCCATGCTGCCAACTCTTGTTCTTCTCACTTTGAATTCATACCTTAGGTTCAGGATCTATTTTCAATACACAGCAATCACAAGATTTCTGAAGGGAACAATTGGAGGTGAATTTCCTGGCCAGTTGTTCAGTCATCAAAATAGCTCTATTCTCTAAGATCATTTTGGAGAGATCTCTGTGGTTACCTCATATGCACTTTGAAACATCAACAGGAAAAAAAAAACCCTCCAATGTAATGACATTTACAGTAGGAAAGCTGAAGACTTCTAATTATATTGAGGCAATGAGAAATTCTCAAGCAAAAGAGGAGAAATGTAACTGGCAATATTTTGGGGGAATTAGAATGAAGTTTTATATGCACATGTGGTTTGACTGAAGAGAATAATAGGAACACACAAGCAAAATACGATAGTCCTGAGTCTTACAGATACTTTCATTTATGACAGAGGTAACTTGTTATGTAAAAGGCCTGAACACAGTTAGGTTTTTGTTTTTCACTTAGTCCAATAAAATTTTAAATGGGTCTCATATATACCTTCGAGTAGCATGAGGAGTTCAAATTTATTGGATTTAAAACTTGCCTTCAATATGTTCAGTTTTAAGGATATTTAAAATCTCTCAATTGTAAAGTTATAACTACTTTTTCACCTTTATTTATTACATTTGACTTTCACAAATTTCTAGGAATTAATGGAAAACTTGTGCCAAATAAGAACATATACTCAATTTTGTTATTTAAAAGTGTTCATTCATAGTCAATGCAAATTTGTCTAGTTTGTTGAGATTAATGGTCTCGACATGTCATTAAACACCTCAACTTCTGAGATGCATTTCTTTATAGTCCTAGGTTAGCATGATTCTTTACATTTCAATTCTTGTTCTCCTTAGTATGTGTATCATTTATATAAATACATGATTATGTTAGTATATCATTATGTATAATTATGATGTATAATGTACTGTATAATACAATGAAGGTATAATGTATAATTATGTAAATATATACAATTCAGGAAAGTCTTTCTGAAAAGCGAAACTACTCCTACATTTTCTTAAGCAAGCTTTGTTTGCTGTTATTCTCTTGCCAGCTATTTTTACAGCCTATTATCATCTTTTTGGGGGGATCTATGAAATGAGTTGAAGCTGAGAGAATAATAAAATGAAAGCAAATGGGAAAGAGAACATAGTGCTAGAGGTGCAGCATACGCGGGGCAGCAGCAGTGTATGAAAGTATTTGACATCAAGAAGAATGAAGATCACACATACGTGCAGCATTACTTCCGGTTGATCATAGATCTAACTGTAAAAGATAAGGGACGAAGCATTTAGAGACACAGGAGAATGTCCGTATGATTTAGTGAGTGGCAAAATGCACAAGGGTCACTTGCAAATGTAACACTGATAATTTGAAGCTCTTCTGTGGGTTAGGGTTGAGTATTAACTGGATTGGCTTTGATGTGTTACTGGGGGATCATGAGCGCATACCTACGGCAGTGTCTGGAGGGGTCTAGAACTCGTCCGTTCGGTCCTTCACCCCTTTGTCTCTGGTGTGGCTCTGTTCTGTTTCCTGGTGCCATGAACTGAGGACCTTTGCCCTACCTTGCCCTCCCACTGTGATTTGTCTTCCCAGAAGCCAGCTGACTGTGAGATGAACCCACTTAAAAATGAGACAAATTAAATCTCTCCATTAAATTGTTGTGTCCAGCAACAGAGAAATGAAAGTGCACAAAGCTAAGAACTTCAGTTAATTACAGGTTAGCATTAAGAGAATTTGAGGGAGAATATATTTGTTCTATCTATCTATCTATCTATCTATCTATCTATCTATCTATCTATCTATCTATCCTCATCACCTGATGTGTGCAAAATGAGTCTTTTATTGATAAAACATACATAATTCCTACAAATAAATAAAATCAGACCATCTAGTTGAAATTTTGCAAGTAGTATGAATAGACACTAAACATAAGATATTCAAATATCTTGTTGATCTATGTAAAAAAGGTCTCAACTTTATTATTTGGAAAATGTAAATGAAAATCAAAATAATATAATCAAAATAATTCTATACCCACCAGTTTTTTTTGTTTTTTGTTTTTTTAACATTATGGCCAGCTCAGCCTTTCCTGCGGGTGGGGCTAGTGCAGCATCTGGTGCCGGGGATCCCTGTGGTTGCCTAAGCTTTCCTAAGCAGGTGCTTTAGACCGCTGAGCCATCTCGCTGTCACATTCTATACCCACCAGTTTGGCTAAAATGACAATGCTCCATGTTGGAGATGGTGTGGAGCAGCTAGAAGTTTTATTAATTATTGATGGTAGATATAAATTGGTATAATCAGAGCCGGGCATGGCGATGCACACCTGTAATCCCAGCACTTGGGAGGCTGAGGCAGAAGGATCGCTGTGAGTCGGAGACCAATCTGGGCTACAAAATTGAGCTCAAGGCCAGCCTGAACTGCATAGCGAGACCTTGTCTCAAAAAGACCAAAAAATAAAAATTAAAATTAAAAATAAATAAATAAATAAATAAATAAATAAATAAATAAATAAATAGGTATGATCACTTTGGGAAATTATTTGCCAATATTTAGTAGAGCTGGGCATAGAATAATCTATAACTCAACAGCTTCCTTCCTCTACGTGTGTGCCATATGTTTTCCAACATGCCTGCACTGGAATACTAATAGCAGCTCCCTCTGTAGCAGCCCTGTTGCAGATTGCCAAGACCACCCCCAGGTTTGATGATGCACAGGCGGTCTCAGGACTCAACATGAATACAGCCGTGGTCATGGGTTATGATTTGTTATAGAGGAAATGTACAAACAAAGGCAGAGGAGGGCAAAGTCCAGGAGGACCTTGTACAAGTTTCCACAGAGCTCTCCAAGGAGTCACACAGGCGTATATAATTCCCCAACATCCTGTTGTGACAATGCTGTCTATCAGCAAAACTTAGGAGAGACTCTCTTCTCAGAGTTTTCGTTGGGTGGGGATCAAGTATACAGCTTGGCGCTACTAAAGTACTAAAATTCCAGACTCCAAGGAGGAAAGCTGGTGTTCAGCACAAACCATGTTATTTTTACAAACTGTTTGGGCACAGCCAAGCTCTTCTACTCATTACTTACTGTGACATCCAAGTTCCCTGTGTAGGCAAGGGCCATCAGCACATACAAGCCTGTCAAAGGGTAGCAGTCTGCCTGCTGTGTTAGTGGGGCTTTTCTATATGGGCTACTAAGTGGAGTTGCTATCCTGTGCCACGTAATGGAAGTTTAAGTAATAAGGGATATTTCATAATGAAATGAAGCTAAGGGAGCTATTGCCTAGTGATGCTGTGGTTCTCTCAGTATCACTGAGCACCATATTCCTCATGTGTTTTGGGTGACACTGCTATAAACAAGCCTATTGCCCTGCCAGTCATTTAAATGGATAGCACATAACATTATATACAGTACATAAAGCTTTTTATTTTATTTATGTATTTGGTATAGGTTTCCTATGCAGCTCACACTTGAAGTGATCCTCCTGTTTTCGGCCTCCCCAGCACTGGATTACAGATGTGCACCACCTCAGTTGATCTGGGTGGCCAGATTAGCATGCCTGGGGATGGGGCCAGCACAGTATTCATTGCTGGGGGATCAAACCCCTGTCCTTGTGTTTGCCTAAGCAGGTGCTTAGTCTGCTGAGCTATCTTGTGGGCCTCATAAATTTTGATAATGATAAACAATGATGCTACTGGTTTACGTATTTACTATATTCTATGGTGTCATTATTTTAGAATGCACACATTCTACTTATAAAAAGAAAGCTTACTGTAAAATAGAGCACCCTGTTAGATAGGCAGAAGCCCCATACAGCTCAGGTGTACTTACCACTGACTGTAGCAAGAGACTACTTTGTCTGATGGACTTGCATCGGCTAGATTCATGTAAGTATCGTGATTATCAATGATTTAGCTTCAACTCATTTCATGGACTCTACCAAAAAAGATGATAATAGGCTGTAAAAATAGCTGACGAGAGAATAGTAGCAAGCAAATCATTCTATGATGTTTATCCAATACCACAGTGACCTACTGCTGTATTTCTGAAAAAGTATCTCCATCGTTGAGCAATGTGTGACTGATATTCAAGTCTATCATCAGTAGAATGGAAGAATGGGTGAATAATGTGATTTATTGATGCAAGGGGTTAGTTTACAAAAGTAACAGTATAACTCAAAACTTATACACAATATTGATGAAACTGAATGATAATGCTGAGCTAAAAAGCAGCAAAACGTAAGACAGCACACTGCATGTTCTTCTTGTATAAAGTTTAAAAATAGGCAAAGTTCAATATCATAATGTTTAAAATTTCCTGAAGAAGTTACTGGATCTGAATACTGGTCATATGCTTACTTTATAAATATCCTTTGAATCAAACACTTATGATTTGTTCTCTAGAAATTTGAGGATGGGAAGATAGCTCAGAGGCATAAGCACTTACCTGGCAAGCCCAAGGGCTTGAGTTCAATCCCCAGCACTGAATGCCATTCCAGCCTCAGAACCCTGGGCATGCTGTGCCAGACCCTGTGCCCCATGAGGTGGCACACAGATGGGAGAATCACTGTGAGTTCAAGGCCAGCCTGGAGCTACAAAAGTGAGCACAAGGCCAACCTAGACTATATAGCAAGACCTTGTCTCAAAAAAGAAAAAAATTACTTATAGATTTTTTTAACTTGAAAAAAATGCAACACTCTTATTTATACTTATGTGCAAGATTATTTAGTAAGAAAATAAAGATGTTTTTCTGAAAATTCTTTTTTTTTTTTTTGTGGTACCAGGGATTGAACTCAGGACCTTGCACTTGCCAGGCAATCACTTATTCCACTGAGCTATCTCCCTGGCCCTGAAAATTCTTATTGTGCATAAACAAAATATGGGTAATTAGTGAATGCTTATGTCAGAAACTCTACTGAGTGCTATTAGGAAGTGGTGCACTGTTCTGTCTAGTTGAATTGTGGCAGCTCCAGCTATGCTAACTTTATTTTTTGATTTTTAAAATACGACTGCCAGAGAAATCAAGGCTTTAAATGGTTTCTGTTGATTTCCATTAGCACTAGTGTATTGTAGATTTCATGTGTTGTTCCTTACACTGAACTAGAGAGGTATCAATTTTATATTACAATGAGGAGATTGAGATTCAGAAAATTAAGAAAAGATATGTATTACACAATATGTGAAGGTTTTCTAGCAAGCAATTACCAAAGATTAAATTAAAAGTATGCATTATTTTAGGTCCTGGGCTCATTCTCAGACCAGAGAGCTTTATCTACTAGATTTTCATAGTTCATTGCATTTGACCCAAGAAGTCTATCTAATCGAACTCGGAACCTCATTCAAATTCAATGGGAAGACTTTCTTGTGCATCCATAAACTCAGGAAAAATATTTCTTGGATATCTACCATACCTAAATCTCAATTTAAATATGCAATTCAAAATAAATATGCAATTATGTTAATTTATGGAAAAAACAAATAAGGTACTCATGTGTGGGGACTCCACAGTGAGAAAGAGCTGGTGATGAACTTTCGGTCTACGCAAACAGAATTGAGCCATAGGAAGAATTATAAGAAGAGAAATAGAGTAGTATTTCTTAAGATCCTTGAATGAAAAATGAAAAAACTAACAATAGTAGTTATCTCAAAGTTAAAAGTATGCAACCAGAAAGTATGGTGTTTGTATGGGGAGACACGAGATCGATGATGCATTTAGTTTGTGAATTATTTTCAGAGATAGTTCATAGACATTTCATTTTGAACCTGAGAGACTAACAAAAAAAAAGATACCAGTGTAAACAGTGGTGGAGTTGGAAACAACACACAATCTGCAATGTACCTAGCGTGGATCATAAAAAACATAGGCTATGCAGTAGAGATAACAAAGAAAATATTCAGGAAGTAGAAATCAGAACCAGAAGCTCAAAATATGAATACTGCACAGAAGTCACAAATTTCCTCTAACAAAAAAGAAAGTGCAATAAAAATCAAAAGAAAATACCGAGTTGAAGGGAAAAGAGCAGAAATGTGAACAGACACATTTTTCCATTATGTTCTCCAAATGAGAAAGTAGAGCCATATTGGCAAAAGTTGGGTGATGCTAAGGTATGTAATTCCATGTGCTTTTTCTGGCGATGCCTTTTTAGAGCTCTGGTGGCCATTTAAAATGTTTCTGTTCTTTGACAAATAGCCGTATTAGTTAAAAAGGTTAAACTTTCATCTGTAATTTTTTGTTTGTGTCAACTTGTGGCTATGCATAGCTTGGCAATGGAAAGCAATATTAACTTCATTCCTGAATGCTTATATGTCTGAAACTTAGCCTCTACTTGTCTAGAAACAAATATAGGAAGGCAGAGAGGAAAGGTACAGAAGCCAACAGGAAAACAATGATTTGTACCCACGGTGCATTAACATAGGTATTCCCGTTGCCAAACCTGTTATTCCTATATATTTGCTTGGGATGGAAACTTTATGTGATTAATTTGAAACCACTCTGAAATGAAAAAAATAAAAATAAAAATAAAATCTTGCTAGTAAAACTTCATTTTTTTCTTGACTTTTATTAATTATTATAT
Organism: Capromys pilorides; assembly: GCA_004027915.1. Lineage (NCBI taxonomy): Eukaryota > Metazoa > Chordata > Mammalia > Rodentia > Capromyidae > Capromys > Capromys pilorides. The sequence continues at coordinate 3,609 of PVKN010026619.1, read as the reverse complement.
CTGCGTTCCCAGATCTCAATTTAGTCTCAATCAGAGAGCACTTTTCCCTGATGCAGCCCCACCCCCTCTCCAGAGAAGCCGCCCTCTTGACCCTCACACCCTTTCCTCAGCAGGCTCCTTTTTCTTTACTCCAGGCCTGCACCCCACTGCCAACTGCTGGGCACTGCCTTTTCTCTGTTCCCCTGCTTTATATCGCGGTTGTGGTCAGTGTGGTTCCCATCTTCACAAGAGAGGTTGGTCACCCATTTCCACTCAAGACATTGTCGTGGGGAAGGAGTTCGCAGTTTCTGGAGCTACACAGAACTCCATGGGCTCTGTGTGAGCTGCTGCCAGTGTCTGATGCTGAGGACACAAGATGTCACGCAGGTCCCCTCCTACCACCACCAAGGCTGATGGCCTCTGTCTCTCTCTCATCAGACTTAAATTATTGCCACCAAAGCTGCCCATACCTTGCACTGCCAGTGCCTGGGTGGTTCACAGCACAGGGATTATGTGGTGTTCACTCCACTCCTATTGCAACGAGCTCTCTAAGATGCAGGCTGAGGCAACACTGGGTCTCAATGGATAGACTTAGAATACTCAGAACCAGCTCTTCTTTCAGTCTACAACCATTTCCTAAAACCAGCCTTCTGTCCCTGTAACTTGGTCTGCCTCTGTAAGTCAGCTGTTTCTTAACAGCCTCTCCTGCCAGGAGATCCAGTGAAGTTTCAGTTTTAAGAAAACTGCTTGAGTTTGTGGAGGCTTCTGTAACCAAGTATCATAGACTGAACAGCTAATGAACAGTAGAAATTTATTTCTCATAAAGGCTGAGATTTAGTGCTTAATGAAGGCTTATGTCCTTATTTGTGCTCAAGTCTTCAATGTAATGTTTTTTGGTTTTGTGTGTGGTGCAAGATCAGAGCCAAGTTCATTCTTTTTCATGTAGGACCCATTTCTTCCTGCACCAGGCAATATCCTTCTGCTTCTTGGGGCTACTTCCCCTCGTTTTATTTTCTTTGGGTGATGTTGTCTAATTCAGGCATTAGATCATGCTGGCCTCAGAAAGTATGAAAGTGTTCTCTTCTTTTTCAATTTGGAAGAGAAAGACTGGCATTAATTCTTCTCTAAATATTTTATAGATTTTATCATTTTATCTAGCTAGTTCCAGGCTTTTCTTTTATGGAAGATTTGTGATTAGTGTTTCAATCATCATAATTGCTGCAGGACTATTCAGATTTTCTATTTCTTCATAATTCTATCCTGGTATGCTGTGCTTCTAGGAGTTTATTCATTTCTTCAAGGAATTTTTTCATTTCTTCTAGGTCACCCAATTTTTGACTTATATTTAATTGGCCATAATGTATCTTTGTGGTGTCAACCAAAGTATCTTCTCTTATTTTTAGTTTTATTTTTGAGTATTCTTTTTTCTTATGGATTTGTAAGTTTCATTAATCTTTTGAAAAATTTTAGTTTGATTTTTCTATTATTTTATGCTGTATCTTACTTACTAATGTTCTAAATCCAAAATTGCAGAACAGGCCCACCTGACTTGGACCTGGGCAGGCAACCACGGAACTCTCCTTTGTTAACATCAAAGGTCCTCACAGACCAGGTGGCCTTGCCGAGATGAGCTCTCCCTCAGCTGTTCCGGCTCACAAAGCCCCCTCCCCCAAACCTCTTAAAGCCTTGTCCATTGTTCTCTGCTCTCTTGGTCCGCTAGACAGATGGCCTGCTTGATGCCTCCAGTAAATCTACTTGCGTCACAATGCTTGGTCTGGCCGATTGGGTGGGTTTGTACCTAACACACATCATCTGTCTTCTCTGTCTCCCCACTACTCACTGTATAGTGAGTGTATCATGTAAGAGAAACCACCTGATATTAAGCCTTGTGTTCCTGATTTATTTTGCTTAATGTAATGGCCTCAAGTTGCATCCACTTAAAACAAATGCCTCATTTCCTTTCTTTCTTTCTTTCTTTCTTTCTTTCTTTCTTTCTTTCTTTCTTTCTTTCTTCCTTTCATTTTCTTTTTTTATGTATTCAGTACAGGACTTACAGAGTCTCACTTCACATATTAGACTCCTAGTGATCCTCCTATTTTCAGCTTCCGAAGTGTTGGAATTACAGGTACAGGCCACTATGCCTAGTCTTTTTTGTCTGTTTTGAGACAGGGTCTCACTATGAAGTTCAGTCTGGCTTTGAACTCAATATAACCCAGACTGGTCTCCAACTCACAATGAGCCTCCCGCCTCAGCCTCCCAAGTGCTGGGATTACAGGCATGCACCACCATGCCCGGCCAAGTTTACTTTTCTTTACGGTAGCTGTATAATAAATATCCACGTACCAACTCCCCATGATAAATATAATCATTATATACTGCAAACACATACTAATGAAAGAAACAAAATCTGTGTTTTGTTTACTGAATTCTCCACTTTGCTTTGGCTGTTGATTTTTAGTTTCATTGTAGTACAATCAGAAAAGAACTTTGTATGGTTTCAGTATTATTAAATCTACTACAATTCAGTCTTATTTTGTGACTGAGTATGTGAGCCACCCTGGAGGGTGCTCTGAGGGTTGGAGGAGGCTGTGGGTGTTGAGACCGTTCAGGTGCGTCGGTCTCTCTGTTGTCTGCTATTTCCTGGGTGGGCTCCCTGGAGTAGAAACACACTGTCCACCTCTTGTTTGCTTTTAGGAGCCCCCAGGAAACCACGCCTTATCCTTGTCCTTTAGATTCACTTGGTTTCTAGTGTCACTTAGGTCCTTGCTTTCTTTATTGAACTTTTACCTTGTGGTTCTGTCCAGTTTTGAATTCCACTTTCTGAAATACTGCTGCTTTGCCCTTCAGATCTGTCATTGTTTAGTTTTGATATTTAGGTGCTCTGCTGTTAGATGTACCGATATTTATAGTTGTTTTTATTTCCAGTGATCTGAAATTCAGGATCGTGTAATGTTACATTTATCTCTTGTTATGTTTTTTGACTTAAGTTTATTTTATTTTAAAAATTTTTTTAGAAAGAATCATTTATTTATTTACTTGGTGCAGGGTCTCACTACACAGAATAGACTCGCAGGAATCCTTCTCTTTTCAGCTTCCCTGGTGCTGGGGTTACAGGCACGTGCCCCCATGCCCAGTTTCAGGCTGGCTTAGCGTGGGGCTGGCACCGCATGTGGTACCGGGATTGAATCCGGGTCCTTCGCTTGCCAGGCAGGTGCTTAGACCGCTGAGCTATCTCCCCAGCTCCTTCTTAAATTTATTTTGCCTGGTATACGTATAACCATCGCTTTCCTTAGTGATTGCCATTTACATGAGATATCTTTTTTCCTATCCTTTCATTTGAATTTACATGACCTTCCATCTAAAGTGAGTCCTTTGTAAATAACATAGACTCGGATTTTTTAATATTCCAACCCATGAAGCCATCTGTTTCTTTTGATTGAAGAATTTCATCTGTATATACTTAAAATAATGAGTGAAGGGAAAGGACTTACTTCTGTCATTTTGGTCCTTTCTTAGGCATCAGTTCCCTGAGCTCACTGAACACCTCTGGAAGGTTCGACTGAATTACTTGTCAGGCAGTTCATACCTCCATTTTTATCACAAGTTTCTAGAGATTTATTTTATTGTTTT
>PVKN010026618.1:0-13772 GCA_004027915.1 Capromys pilorides | reverse complement strand
AAGATATACTGTGTTTGGAATTTCCTCCCATTGGAATCAATAAACATACATTGTTTAATTCTTATCTGCTAGATTCTGTATTAGGTGCTGAGGATACAAAAATGACCAAAAGTCTTGTGATAAAGAGCTTACAACTAGCAGGAGTCACCTCCCATTGTTCACTGTGTGTGTGTGTGTATAGTTTCAAATATGTCTTGCCTCTGATTTATGTTGGAGGGATAGAAAAGACACAGACTGAGATATAAAATGCAATAGGTAATATATGTTTTATCATGTCAAAGATTAGCAGTATCAATGAATTATGGCAAGACCCTAGAGAACAAAGAGGCTGATCCCTCATGGAATTAATGAAGAAAGAAAAAGGAAAAGGAAAGAAAAAAATGGAGCCTCACAAAAGAAGTGACATTTGAACTGGGCCTTCAATGATACAAAGGGTTTTTATGAGATAAATGCAAGATGATAATAGTAAGAAACTCCGAGAGGAAGAAACAGGACAAGCAAGCTATGGAGGAGAGGATGTTTTCAGAGTGGTCATGGCATGACTCATGGTCTCGTGTGAGGGGCAGTGAGCCTCAAGGAACAGGTGAAGAGCCTATGTTAGGGAGTTGGACTTTACCTTACAGGTGAAGAGTTTAGCTAAATCAGAAGTCTTTAAATCAAGAGACTAACATCTCTCTCTCTTTTTTTTTTTATATATATCATGGCCAGCTCAGCCTGCCCTGGGGGTGGGGCTGGCGCAGCACGTGGTGCCAGGGATCAAACCACAGTCCCTGTGGCTGCCTAAGCTTTCCTAAGCAGGTGCTTTAGACCACTGAGCCAACTCGCCGGCCCCAAGCGTCTAACGTGGACAGATTTTGAACTCCATGACTCTATCTCACAAGAAATAAATTCCATTTGGCAATCATGAACCATGATTCAGTCACTGGTAGCTCTAGTATTAACTGGCCACTAAGCGGGTACCTAGTGAGCACTTTGATCTTTCTCTGGGTGTTTTACCCAACTTCTTCAGCTTCTACACAATTCTGAACTTTTGCTACGACTTTGTCCTCTGGGTTTATCTTTTCTTTATCCATTACGTTGTGTATTCTGTTGGCTTGTATGTTCATCACCAGTTTTCTCTGACCCTTGCTACTTAATATGTCCTCTGACTCTGGTTTATAAGCCTGGTTGCAATTCCTGGCCCTCAGTTCTAGAAGTCTCCATTTAGAATTTCTCATCTCATTTCAGGTGCCCAGTTCTACCATGGCCTCTGTGCTTTTTTTTGTCCTGCCTCGGATCTAACTGGATCATGTTCTTTGTGCTGTATCCTTTGCCTTAATCCTTCTCTGGCTCCATGACTTGCACGTTGTACTAGTGTTATGGTTTGTGTCTAGTTGTCCCCGCAAAGCCTCATGCAATCAGGGGGCAGGGCCTTCTAGAGTTTGAGACTTGACTCATGATCCACTGGGATTATGTTTTAGTACTGATGGGATTATGGGTCTGAGTCCTTCTGGGATTATGGGTGTGGCCTAAGGTGGATAGCTTGAGGCAGAGAGCCTGAATGTAATATAAAGAGAAACAGAGAGATGGACTCTGAGCTGTTGCTCTCTGCGCCCTGGTTGGTCAGTTGCCTCTGTCACGATTGTTGCTGTTCCGCCGCCATGAATTGGATGCTCTCTGCCCTGTTCCACTCAGCCTTGGGCCAGCTGAATATGAACTGAAACCTCCAGCAACTGTGAGCTAAATAAACCTTTCCTTTCTTCATTTTGGGTGTCGGGTATTTGTCCCAGCAATGAGTAAAAAGTAACTAAGACAACTAGTTTATCTCTTTGGTTACAGTTTTGGCAAAAAAATGAAATCTCATTTTTGTAGAAACCATAATATGTTGAAGAGATAGCACTAGAACACAAGAAACTACATGTTTTAATCGATTGGCAAATTAGATGTACTAAATAAAAGTGTTCCATGAGTTTAGAGGAAGAATTCAATAGGCAACTTCAAGAATCTAGGAATAATGGTTGCTTTCCAGGCAACTCTCCTTTAGAAATATCTGGATATTTGGGCTGCAGGCATTTCTTTGAAAGGCGGAAGGGAAATGGAGGGTGGAACTTCCTCTGGACTTCCCTGTCATTGGCTCCAAAACTGTCCATCTTCAAGGTGCTACCTTGTCTGTGCCATCTAGTGGTTGCTGCCCCCAGAAACCTTACCCGCCTCAAGGAGAGAGCAATTTAACGCCATTTCCAATTTAAGCACCATATCTACAGGGCGTGAAATTAGTTCCAGCAAGCAGCAAATTTGCTGCTAATAAAAATATTTAGCGATTCACTTGTCTTTAAATCAGCAGCAGAATATTCTTTTACTTGCATCAGTGCTTGTTTCTCCCAATTCTAATATTTGATAATCAAGCTAGAGTTGTTTAGCTAAAGCTGTGAAACACCGAGTTCTTCAACTCTGAAAAAAAAATTTGAGATTCCTGAGCAGAAACTCTTATTTTCTTCTTTTGGTCAGAGCTAGGCTTTGATGTTCCATAAATCATGGCGACAAAGCTCTCTCACTGGTTTTGGGGTCTTAGAAATAAGTTTTCATGCTGCTCTGTCTGCCAACAAGAGCTCCTAACACTTTACACATGGAGAATCTGGGATGCTAAGAGAGGACATAATTTCCATCTCATATTTAGACAAATCTTTACTCGGTCTCGGTGCCAAACTCATTTTAATTTCCTATCTGTTTCTTTCAGTAAGAGTTCTCTAAATACCACAGAGCTATTGTAGAACACTAAAAAATAATTTCATTAATTCAATAAACATTTATTGGGCATGACCCACACGTGTTCCTGGCTGTAGGTCCTCTTTTGAGTCCGAAATGTGCTAAGGTCCCTAGCGTGGTGGCCAGATGAGAAGCTGACCTGGCAGATGAGCCCTTCTGTCTAGGCCGCTGGAACCGCGGGCCCTGTCGGCACCTACCTGTTCTCTTCCTAATGAAGCTCAGATCAAGAGCTGAGACTATCAGCCTCGCTTCTTTTCATCACTACATCGGCCTAGGGCCTCTGTATGATCAGATCACTTGTCTCAGAGCCCAAATAACCTAAAAGAAGACAGAGATGGTCCATGGAGGCTTTTTTCTACCTTAGAAGACCCTTGTTGGCTCACTTTTTTTTAAAAAAATTTTTTTTAAAATTATTTATTTATTTGGTTCAGAGTCTTGCTACCCAGGTTAGATTCTGTGTCATCCTCCTGTTTCAGCCTGCTCAGCACTGGGATTACAGGCATGTGCCACCACACCTGGTTCCAGGGACAGTGACATGCAGTACCAGGGTTCAAACCTGGGTCCTTATGCTTGTCAGGTAGGCACTTAGACTGCTGAGCTATCTCCCTGGCCCTGGCTTACCTTTCTTTGGCTCCTGGTAAGAACCAATTTCAATCATCCTGATAGGAAATCAGGACATACGGCAGCTTCAGATATGAGTCATTACATCTTCCTCAGAAATAAGCCAGCATGAGGGGGCTGGGGAGATAGCTCCACGGCACAAGTGTCTGCCTGGCAAGTGCAAGGTCGTGAGTTTGAACCCCGGTCCCACAAAAAAAAAAAAAAAAAAAAAAAAAAAAAAAAGAAATAAGCCAGCATAAAGTGCTGAATGAAAATAGACCTCTTGGTTGAGAGTGGGACTTGAGAGGGGCTGATAAGAACAAGTTAGAGGGGTCTGGGGAGATAGCTCCATGGCACAAGTGCCTGCCTGGCGAGTGCAAGGTCGTGAGTTCAAACCCCAGTCCCGAAAAAAAAAAAAAGAAAAAAGAACAAATTAGCATTAAGCCAGACATGTTGACACATGCTTATAATCTCAGCACGTGTGAGGCTGAGACAGGAGGATCGGTGTGAGTTTAAGACCAGCCTGGGCTGCAAAAGTGAGCTCAAGGCCACTTGAGACCTTGTCTCAAAAAGACAAAAAAAAAAAAAAAAGGACAAGTTAGAATTAAAGACTTGAGCTAAACCCCCTAGCTCTGACTTCACTGGCCAGAGAGTAAATTGGAGAATAGAAGTGACCCTTGGCAGTGGCCAGGAAATCAACATGGAGGACCAGGGACAGAGAAAACCTTTTTGTACATAGTAGAAGATATGGTGGTTGGGGATTTGGAACACGTGGGCTCTGTTCTTGATCCCCTCTCTCAATTCCTGACTCCAGTAGTGTCCCTTTCCCTTGACTTCAGTTCCTTCCTCTGTCGGAACAAATGAGTTGACTCTGTCCGAAGTCCCCTTACTACCATGTGGGAAGGGTCAGATGTGACAGCTTCGAAGGGCTGGTAGGTGCTCACCAGAGGGGCTGATGGTAAACCTTGGGTTCCTCTCACAGTGGAGCACACAATGATAAATTTAAATTAGTCCAGGAAAGTTTCTCAAACCTTGGGAAAGATTCTGAGACCAGTAGATAAAACCGATTGCAGGGGATGTGACTTCTTCGTCATGTTCTAGGCTCAGACAACCAGATCCCTGTGACTCAGCGAGGGCCTGCTGAGGTCCCTAAGGCCTAAACGTTGATTTTATTGGAGCTAGAGTGATAGGATTTGCTAGACGTGAATTTCTGGAAAATAGAAAAAGGTTTGAAGAATACACTCTATTAATTAAGTACTTAAGCAGAACCAGAATAAAGATAGAGAAAAAATAATGCAGGGTTAAAAAGTCCTCGAGTCCCAGTCTTAGTTTTCTTACATGGCGACATTCAATCAAGAAGGACTTTCTGGGGGTGGGTGTCCAAGGAGAGCAGGTGACTTGGACAATGAGGGTCGAGGGTCGCTCAGGGCATCTGGGATGGGTCATAGTGCATGGCTGCCAGGGAGAGGGAACTACAGGGAGCTGGATAAAGAACTGTGGGGACTGGTGAGGAAGAGACGAGCTGGCAGATCGGAGCTCTGGGAACATCCATGAGCCTCTTGACCCCTGAGGCGGAGTTGTCAGAGGCTGGAGGATGCACGATAGGATCAGAGCCGGGCTGCAGGCTCTCTGCTGGGCACCCCGGTCCTTTGGCACCCAGACGGCTACTTCTCTTCTCAGTGTCCTTCAGCTCAGATGTTGGTTTGTGGATTTTTTTTTTTTTTCTAGCAGCCTTGCCTTCGCTAGATACCACACAGGCAAGAGGTCTTGCTGGCAGGTTCCAGAGCTGGGTCAAAGTCAAGCAGGTTCTGAGGATTAAGGGTACTTTAGGGTGTCTAATGCCCATCTAGTTCTTGGGCATTTCTCATATCAGCATTAATCACAAGTGCATCATTAGACTTCCCAGGGTTCTCTTTGAATTGATGCACATGTGAGGTAGGCCCCTGGCAACACCTCTGCAAACCGTCCTCAGATCATTATCCTAGGAGGAGGATAACTCCCAACCTAGGCTGAAAAAAAATAGAGCATCAGGAATCAGAGACCTAAAAGGCCATTACAAATAGAAAGAGCAATGCTCAGAAACACTGAATCACTTTGCAGCCTCAGGAAGAGGAGCATGGTTAATAGGATGGCTCATCAGACAGCCTGACCATTGAAAATTAGTTACCTCAGAAGTTATAGATAAACAAGTTGATTTTTCTCCAAGGAAAACTTAACCACGTCCCTAGTCTTAGCATCAAGAATATGAATTATTGAAACCTACGGGACCCTCCATAGTAAGGAGCAGATATAGCACTGGACTACGAAAGCACGTCGCTGGCAGGACACCCACTTGTCGCTGTGGAACAGCCATTCGAAGAGTGTTGAAATGAGAAATGGAAACAATGTTCCCCGGAGACAGCATGACACCCTGACTGAAAGACAAATACTCATGCTGAACTGCCAGGGTTAGAACCCCGGCTGGGTATCTTCCTGGCTACATGGACTTGGACAAGTTACTTAAACTCTCTGTGTTGTTTCCTCATCTGAAAAACTAGAAAGAAAAACATGTACCTCAAAAATATTAACCTTAGGGCAATAAACGTTAAATATCAATGTGTTATTGATTGGCCCATGACCTTTGCAGGGGGTTTGCAAAGCCCTTCTAAAAGCACTGCTTGTTCTCGACTTCAACGTTATCTTCTTAGAAACCTCTGCGCCATGACAACCAAGTGGAGGAAGAAGCGCATGAGCAGACTGAAGTGTAAAAGAAAGATGAGGCAGAGGTCCAGGTAAAATAGTTTCTACAGCCAGGGAGGCCAAAGGAGCAGAAATAAAGAATGCTGGAGGCTGACAAGGATGGTACAAGTTCTGGAGTGCGTGCTGTCTAGAACGTCTCAATGGATTAGAACTGCGTTCCATCTGATCGCCAAGACCACCTCAAAAGAGATCCACCAGGCTCAAACTAAGCCGTCCCCTGGTTTTTTGCCCTGGACCTGTGGCATTCTGGACTTCTGTTCTCGCTTTTGGCTGAGTGTAAAGGGTGTACAATGAGTCATCTCTTCTGTGTTAGCAGAAGAATCAAAACTATAAAAATAAAAGCATTGCTTATATAAACTCTGCATGCTTCATATACCTCGAAAAATTAAGGGGAAAAAACCTGTACTACATCATGTTGCTTAAACTTGGGTGGGGCTTGTGGAGTGGCTAGGCAATCTCACCCCCACCTTTTTTAAATGTGTTTAGTACAGGGTCTACAGGGTCTCACTATACAGATCAGACTTGTAGTAATTCTCCTGTTTCCAGCCTCCCAAGGCCTGGGATTACAGCTGTTCACCATGACGCCCAGTCTCAACCAATGCCTCAGCGCACCCCGGGTTTGGGGGCGGCATGGTATGCCAGGGTTCGAGCCTCAGCTGCTGCATTGTGGCTAAACAGGAGCTTTAGTCTGCTGAGCTATCTGGCCCCAAATCCATATTGGCTTAGTAAAATTCCCCTAATAGTTGCCCTAAAGCGAGGCTTCTCAGTTCCGGCACAGTTTGCATCCTGAGCAGGCCCATGCTTGCTGTGGGCTGTCCTGTGCACGGCACGGTGTTTAGCAGCAGCCTTGGCCTCCACCCACTAGATGTCGACAGTCCCCACCCTTGCTGTGGTGATGGGATGACTCCAGTGGAGAGCCACTGCTCTAAAGCTTTCCTCCCCTCGTGAGCTTACCACTCCCTTTCAGGTGCCCATTTCAGTGGACAATTGTGCTTTCGTTGTTTGTTAGAAAGAGGGTGAGAGCTAGGTTTTTAAGTGCCTCCTTCTCTGGTACCCAGCAGCTGAACTGAAGGGCCAAAATTTGTCTGGATATAGACCCCTCCTGTCCCTTTTCTGTTGGTCTGAACTTGTCCTCTTTTCCTAGACCAATTACTTATGGATGCTTCTTCCGAAGCCCTGTTTTTTTTTTTTTTTTTCCAGGACTGGGGTTCGAACTCACTATCTTGCACTTGCCAGGCAGGCACTTGTGCCATGGAGCTATCTCCCCAGCCCCTAGCCCTGGTCTTCAAGTCCTCTGCCATCAGCTGCCGAGTTTCTCTCATCTGCAGTCATCTGTCTCTTAGGCCTTCGCTTCTGTCTAGACACAGCTTCAGTGATTTTCTCAATCACTTTTTGCTTTTCGATCCAGTGGCCTTCTTTAAAGACACCAGTACCCAAGGTATGAACAACTACTGTTGTTCCACTACTGTGTTGTCATGAAATTTTGTTTACCTTTTCTTTTTTAAAATTTAAGAAGTAACAATGTGTAACAATGTGACGGTTTCAAAACACGTGAGAAGTACATTTCAATATTCAATACAATGCATTGTTTACTTTTTCTCCATAAAATTTTTAAAAAATTACCTTTGAGTAGCTTAGTCATTCTAAGATACTAGCCCCCTCTTCACTACTTGACTATTATGTTTTTCTGAAAAATAAATAGCAGCGTGACCTAGTTCTTGAGAGCTCAGCATTTCCCATAGGTGGATGAGGTGAGGCCGGGTACATTCCACCTTTCCCACCCCACCCCCCGCCATCCCGTATTTTCCCACTCACTGCTCCATCCAGAGCCTTTTCTTTCTTTTTTTTTTTTTTTGTTTCTTTATTTTATTTATTTTGTGGCTGGCTCAGCCTGCCCTGGTGGTGGGGGCTGGCGCAGCATGTGGTGCCGGGAATCGAACCGCAGTCCCTGCAGTTGCCTGAGCTTTCCTAAGCAGGCGCTTTAGACCACTGAACCATCTCGCTGGCCCCTCTTTCTTTTTTTTTTTTTTGTTTTTGTTTTTTACGGGACCAAGGTTCAAACTCACGACCTTGCACTTGCCAGGCAGGCACTTGCGCCAGCCACGGAGCTGTCTCCCTGGCCCCCAGAGCCTTTTCTTGATCTTCAGTTGTTTCTTTTCTCTGAGGCCCTTAACTCCGCTGGCCATCCCTTGGTTGAAACTCTTTCCCCCCCTGGGAGTTTCATTTCTCTGAGCTTGGATTTAATCAGCTGAAAGTTGGAAGGATTCGTGCAAGGGATTTCTAAGGCCTCCCTGGGAGCCAGAGTCTTATCATTTCAGTGCCTCTCGCCTCTGCCTGTCAACTGCTGCCGGGACACCGTACCTTTGGGGTCTACAGGGCACACCCAAAGGGGCAGATAGGGGACCCTTTGGCAACAGAGTCCTATTCCTTCTGAGCACTCAGCTTTCTCAAATTTCCCCCAAAAACCATCATCATTTGCACCAGACTTAAAACCAGGGAGGTTTTTCTTTAATTTCTTGTGAGTTTTCGCTATCTTTCCTTTGCTGTGAATAATCAGATCTCAGAGTCAGTCTCCGCAGCACCTCTGGAAGCTCTCCTGCTCCTCGCCCCCACCAGCCACTGCTCTGGGTCAGGCCTTCTCATTACCTTTCTTTTTATTTTATTTATTTGTTTGCTTGTTTGTTTGTTTCTTTCTTTATTTTATGGCTTGGCTCAGCCTGCCCTGGTGGTGGGGCTGGCGCAGCATGTGGTGTCGGGGATCGAACCGTAGTCCCTGCAGTTGCCTGAGCTTTCCTAAGCAGGCGCTTTAGACCACTGAACCATCTCGCCGGCCTCCTCATTACCTTTCTTAAATTAATTTTTTAAATTAACTTTTTTCTTACAACATTTAGAGTCCTATTGTTGTAACAACCTTACACTAGTAATGCTTGATTTCCACCCCAACTCCTCATTGTTTTCCTCCTTTAGGGAATGATAATTTAAATTTAACTCTTTAACAAATCACACACACACACACACACACACACACACACACATCTTTATCCTCCTAATTATCACAGGATTTTTAGTTAAGTTGGCATTTGGGGGGCTGGGGAGATACCTCTGTGGCACAAGTGTCTGTCTGGCAAGTGCAAGGTCGTGAGTTCGAACCCTGGTCCTGCAAGAAAAATAAAAATAAAAAAAAAAGTTGGCATTTGGTAATTATAGTATTGAGACTGCTTCGAAGCCAAGCAGGGTACTGTAATATCCTTTTGTTTCTTGCATGATTTCTGTATTGTTTTAGTTACTTTTTCCTTGTGGTGACTTAATACCCAACACCCTTAAATCAAAGGAGCAGAGCTGCAGTTTGACTCACGGTCTGTAGCAGACCATAGCCGGCTGGCCTCAAGACAGAGTGACGTGGCACAGGGTTATGACTGAGGAGTAAGCTCATGGCATGGCAGAGAAAAGCGGAGAGAGGAATCAAGAGGGGGGAGGGAGACAGACCCTGCAGGCCACGCCCGCGGCGACCCGCCTGTCCGCCAGCTTCACTCCCGCCCTCACGCCCAACTGTAGTTATCAGTGGGCTCCTGTGCTCATAATCAAACTCCCAGGCTCCTAAACCCCCCATTCGCACGCTGCCGAGCTCCACCTATGAATACATGAGGCTTTGGGGGGACATCTAGGTATAAATATTTTTCTTTTTCAAAAAAATTAGTGTTGATGCTGTTTACATGTGCCTGGTTTTAGGGGCTCGGGAGACAGCTCCATGGCACAAGTGCCTGCTTGGCAAGTGCAAGATCATGAGTTTGAACCCCGGTCCCCCCCGCAAAAAAAAAGAAACTGGTCAATGTGCCTGGTTTTATGCCTACCTAACACTGAGTCTGCTACAAACTGTTCAGAAGTACAGGCTCCTTCCAGTTTGGCCATAGATTTCAGATAATTTCTCAGTTTCTTGTGAGTTTGCTTAGTTTTTTCCTGTGTGTGTGCCCCTCAACCGCTGCCTCCTGCTGCGGCCTAGCCTGGTGCCTTTAGCAGGTCAGGAATTCCTTTCGTGTCTCTCCTGAGTGAGCCTCTGACTGCCTGGATCCTGTGGCTCCTCTTTCTTCCTCTTCTCTCTTTTTTTTGATGGAGCAAATCTGTGATTCGTGGAAGGTAAATATTTTCTGATATTTGCACTACGGGAAATCTCTAGGGTCAACTGTGTAGTTGACTTAGAGTTTGTCAAGGTGCAGAAATATTACTTAATGGTAATTTTGCTTCAGAGATTTGAAGACCCTGTTCCACTATTGTTTTTGTATCTTGATCTATTTTTTTTTTAATGCCTGCCCAGCCTGCCCTGGGGGTGGGGCTGGCACAGCGTATGGTGCCGGGGATTGAACTACAGTCCCTGCAGTTGCCTTTGCCTAAGCTTTTCTAAGCAGGTGCTTTAGACCACTGAACCATCTCGCCGGCCCCTTGATCTATTTTGAATGATGGTCAATGCCATTTTTTAAAGTCATACTGGGCATTGAGCCCAAGACTTCCTACATGCCACATAAGCGCTTTGCCACTGAGCCGCACAACTGGCCCTTGCCATTTGATTTTTTTTTTTTTTTAATTTGCGGGACCAGGGTTCGAATTCACGACTTTACACTTGCCAGGCAGGCACTTGTGCCATGGCGCTATCTCCCTGGCCCCCATTTGAATTTTTATTCCTTTTGTATGCAGCTTCTTTTCCTCTCTGAAAGATTTTATTTTATTTATTTATTTATCTTGTCTTTTTGAGACAGGGTCTTGCTATGCAGTTCAAGTTGGCCAGGGGCTCACTTTTGTAGCCCAGGCTGATCTCAAACTCACACCCATCCTCCTGCCTCAGCCTCCCAAGTGCTGGGATTACAGGCATGTGCCAGCACACTCGGCTTCTTTCTCATTAATAGGTCAGCTTTACTGAGATATAATTCATGCACCCTGTGATACACCCGTTTAAAGTACACAAAAGAACGCTGGGCATGAAAATGCACACAAGTAATCTCAGAATCCTGGGAGACCGAGGCAGGAGGATCACAAGCTTGAGTCTAATGTGGATAATTTATCAAGGTCCTGTCTCAGAATTTTAAAAAATTAGAAAAGCACTAGGTTTATAGCTCAGCGATTTCTGGGTTCAATTCTCAATACTTTAAAACAAAATAAAATACACAGTTACATACAGTGACACATGCCTATAATTGCCATACTCCCAGGAGGCAGAGCAGGAGAATAATTGCTGTGAGTTCTAGACCAACCCGGGCTACTTAGTGAAGTGAAGGCCAGCCTGAATGACGCAGTGAGACCCTGTTTCAAAAAAGTAAAATAACGGGGCTGGGGAGATAGCTCAGTAGAATAAGCACTTGCTTAGCAAGCTCAAAGGCCTGTGTTCGATCTCCAGCTCTGCAAAATAAATAAATAAACAAACAAACAAACAAATAAATAAATATAAAATATATATATCGATTTTAATACATTCAACATGTCACAAAATCATCACAATAACAAATTTTAGGACATTTGTCATCCTCGACACAGACCAATCTCTTGCTCATTAAGCAGCGGACACCTCTCCACCCATCCCTCTGCAGCAGGGGCTGCAGCCAGTGCGCATCTTGCCTCTGTAGATTGGCATACTCTGGACATCTCAGATGAACACAATACACTGTGGGGTTTTTCTGGTTTCTCTCACTTAACACAATGCGCCAAGACCCCTCTGTGTTGTAGCGTGTCTTGGTTTTTGTTTCTCGTTACCACTGAACAAGACCCCATTGCACGGATGCACTGCATTTTGTTTATCCGTTAACAGTTTAATGGACGTCTGGACCATCTCCACTTTAGGGCTATTATAAATAATGTTTTCTTGCATAGCGTTCTCTTTATAACAGTGATCTTACAGAGTTGCACAGTGACGCTCCTTGGTGTTGTTGTTTCATTTATTATTCTGGCTCCAGACAGACTCTCTTTCTGGGGCCTTGTGGCTTTTAGTCTTGGGAAGTGTTATTATAGTTTTGTTCATGTATTTCTTTTTTTTTTTTGGTGGCATCAGGGATCAAACTCAGGACCTTGCACTTGTGAAGCAAGCACTTATTCCACTGGGCTATCTCCCTGGTCCCTGTTCGCTTACTTCTATCAACTCTCTCCTCTCTCTTTCCAAAATTCCTATTAGTTGAATTTTTTACTTTTTGTATCAGTTCTCAAATGTTTTTACCTTTATTTTGAAATTTTCCATTGTGTTTTATTTATTTTTTTCTATTTTCCGAGGATATGTCTTCAACTCATCAACATTTTTCTTTAATATTTTATTTCAATAGGAAAAAAAAACTCTTGTTTTTTGTTCTTCATGGCATCTTGTTATTTTCTTTTTTCTTTTTTTTTTGAGACAGAGTCTTGTTATGCAGTTCAGACTGGCCTTGAGCTCACTTTTGTAGCCCAGTCCTGGGATTTGAGGCATGTACCACCAGGCCCGGCATCCTGTTATTTTCTAAGTATAATTTTATTTCTTGATTTTGTTGCTGGTTACAGTTGTTCTTTTTACTTTTCAGTTGTCGCTTCTTCAAAGTTTTTCTTTCATAGTACAGATTTTCCTCAAACTTTTAGTGATGATTATGTGTCCATTAGTAGGTAGCAGCTAGTGACCGTGTGGGCTTGGTCTTGGTCACTAGCATAGCAAGGCAGGGTGATTTGAGACAAACCTGACATTTGGGGAGGTACCGTGGATCTCCATGTGGGTCAAGCTACTTGGAGCTGGCGAGCTTCGCAGTAAATGAATTTGCTCACCTTCCTGCCAGGAGGTGTGCATCAGGTGGTCTGCTGACATTTTCGGGGCCAACATGGACAAGGAACGATGGGACTTGGCCATGCAGTATGGAAATTCCTTTTGTTTCATGGCTTTGGAAAGATACTCAGCCTCTACTCTCAGCGGTGACTGCTGCTTCTGTGGGGACCACTTCTAGCCCGGTGCTTCAGGGACGTCCTGTTGTTGGCTGGGGACATCTGCTTTCTATATCCAGGGTCATCAGGTTCATTGGCCTTGGAAGGTACCTGGCACAAAATACCAAGTCCGACTTTGTACGCATGTCTGCCTGGTGTTCCTTCTCTCTGCAGCGTTTGCCTTTGAGGGGTCTTTTTTGATTCACCATAATTTTAGCGTGACTTTACGAGGGGCGCAGATAAGCAAGCGTGTGCGCTCTGCCTTGCTTACCACAAGTCGTTGCTGCTTTTGATCCAGCCCTCTCCTTGGCTCACACTCATCTCCTTTAAAGTTGGTCCTGCTTTGACCAAATCTATACATTTTTGCCAGATTGGGCTTTGTGAAGCACAGCTCCAGTTTCAGGACTCCCCAGTAAAGATTCTTCCTACTTCCTCACGTCACTGTAGAATCTTAACATTAGAAAAAACTGCAGGTAGGGTCACCCAGATACTCAGTGGACTAAAGCATCTGCTTATGCAGATGCAGGGACCGAGGTTCAATTCCCAGCATGCTGTGCTGGCCCCATTCCCCAGGGTACACTGAGATGGCCACTGAGACTGGGCATGTTGGCACGCAACTGTAATCCCAGAGCTTGGGAGGCTGAAAATAAGGGGATTCACAAAGAGTCTGATCTGTGTAGTGAGACCCTGTTGACCCTGTACTAAATACATTAAAAAAAGGCAGGCAAGCAGGCAGGCAGGCAGGCAGGCAGGCAGGCAGGCAGGCAGGC
>PVKN010026617.1:0-13768 GCA_004027915.1 Capromys pilorides | reverse complement strand
TGTGAAGTGATGGAGCTATTATTTAGCTTGATTATAATAATCATTCCACAATGTCTGCTTATTTCAAAACATGATGTACACCTTAAGTATGGAAAAAATATTTACCAAGAAAGAAAATCTCAAGTCCTGATAGATTCACAGTTGAATTCTAAAATAAATTTAAAGAACCAATGCCACTAGTGCTGAAACTTTCAAAACTGTGAAGGAGAAGTAGTACTGCCAAAAACATTCTAGGAAACAAATATTAAGCTGATTTCAAAAGCAGAGAAGCACACATCCAAGAAAGAAAACTATAGGCGATTTTCCCTAATGAACACAGGGGCAAAAGTCTTCAATAAGATATTGGCAAACAGAATGTAGCAAATCATCAAGAAGATTACACTTCATGATCAAGTAGATTTTTCCCAGATGTAGGCATGCTTCTACATATGCAAATAAATAAGTATAATATACTTTATTAACAGAATCAAAATTAAAAAATCAAATGATCATCTCAATAGTACAAAAAAGCATTTCACAAAGTGCAACACCCATTCAAAAAGCCATCTATGATGAAACAACAGATAATATCATATTAAATGATCAGAAGCTGAAAGCTTTCTCTCTAAAATCAGGAAGAAGACGAGGATGTCCATTATCACCACACCTATTCAATATAGGTCTAGAAACATTAGCCAGACTATTAGAAAAGAGAAAAAATGTGAATAAAGATGGGAAAGGTAGAAGTTAAGGTATCATTATTGGCAGATGACACAATATGCTACATAGAAGACCCCAAAACTGTACCAAAGTCTTCTAGATTTAATATCTAAGCTCAGTAGTATAGCAGGATACAAAGTTAACATTCAAAAATCAACAGCATTTCTGTACACAAGCAAAAAACTCATAGAGAGAAAAATCAGGGAAAGCACACCTTTCAAAATAGCATCTCAAAAACAAAATACTTAAGAATGAATTTAATGAAGGGTATTAAAATTTTGTGCAGTGAAAATTATAGAATCCTAAAAAATGAGATCAAGATGATACCATAAAATGGAAAGATCTTCCTTACTCTTCAATAGGAAGAACCAACATAACGAAAATGGCCATATCCCCAAAACTACTGTATAGACTTAAGGCAGTGTTACTCCTTATGCTATTACTATACCTCACAGACCTAGAAAAAATATTCCTTAAATTTACTTGTATGCAGAAGAGACCTAGAATAGCAAAAGCAATTCTGGGCAAAGGAAAGTCAAGCAGGCATCATAAGTCCAGATGTGAAATTATACTACTAGGTTACTGTGATAAATCACCATGGTATTGGAAAAAATAATAAGACAGGCCTGAGGATCAGCAGAACAGAACAGAAAATGCACATGCTACCCTTAACCCATTCAGCTGCCTTCTATTTGACAAAGTAGCTAACCACATTTACTGGAATATACTCTTTTTTAACAAATAGTTCTGGTGCTTTCCACACGCTGAACCCTAAATCTAGACCTATGTATACCACCATACACTAAACTAAAGTCAAAATGGACCGAAGATCTAAATGTCAAAATAGAAATACTAAATTTACTAAAAGAGAAAATGGGTAGAAATCTAAAAGACATGAACAAAACCCAGACAGTAAGGAAAGTATTTCAAAGAATCAACAAATGGGATCTCACCTTATGAAAAAGCATTTGTACAACAAAAGAACTTGATCATACAGAGTGAAAATACAACCCACAGAATAGGAAAAATTATAGCCAGACAAATGACTTATATTTAGAACATAAAATGAATCAAAGCCCTCAAATTAAAAGACTCAATCCATAAATGGGCATCTCAATAAGTGCATACTTCTCAGATGAGGAAATACAAATGGCAAATACCTGAAAAAATATTCAACATCACTGGCTATTCAACAGGCACAAATTAAAACAATACTGATGCTCCTTTTTACCCCAGAAAGAATGGCTGTCATCAAAAAAAGAAATCAATCAATAACAAATGCTGTCAGGGCAGTGGGGAAAAGGAACCCTTTTCCAATGTTGGGGGTATATACTGGTGCAACCACTGTGGAAATTTCTCTGAAAGCTAGTGTTAGAGCTGCCATTCAACCCAGATATTAACCTTCTGCATATCTACCCAGAAGAATTAAAAACTTCATACCACAGCAATACATGTGCACCCATATGTATAGCAGTACAATTTATAACAGCTAAATCTTGGAAACAACCTATATGCTCATCAACTGAAGACTAGATAAAAAAGATGTGTATGTGTGTGTGTGTGTGTGTGTGCGCGCGCGCGTTTGTATGTGCGTGTGCGTGTGTGTGTGTGTGTGTGTGTGTGTGTGTGTGTGTTCTAATACTACTCAGGGATTAAGTAGGATAAGCTGGAGATTTTTATAGGTAAATAAATGCAACTTGAGACCATATTCAAAAGTGAAATAAATCAGACCCATATGTATAAACATTGTTTCGTCTCACCAGATATTGTGAATTGAGAAGAAACTGTCCAAAAGAAAAGGCAAACCATGATGGATAAAAGGTAAAGGAAGGAAGAGCAAAAGAAAAATAAATGTACATAAAATAGTTAAGACAGTTGTACAGCTAGTTTCGTTCAGTTCATTGAAAAGAAAGATTTGTGCTAATATCACTAATATCATTTGGACAAGATACGATGCCTATGTCTTGTACTCTGAGTAACTACCACAAAGAAAATCATAGACAATGTATGAATTATTGTATCTTTGCTAATAACCTGTTTAGACACTCCATTTTCCTGACATTTTTCCCTTTAAAATATAATAAAAACAAAAATTACAATTTTGTCTGCAGTGTATATTTGTATTAGCAAATATTTAATGTGTAATATACATAAGTACTTATGTATTGTAACTCCAATGTCCTATAAAACGGGAATCCAACAAATGAATGTGGATATATTTCTTGAAGAAATGAGAGAATGACGTTCATTTTGAAAGAATGATGTGAAGCATGCATTTTAAAGAATGATGTTGTTTCTCCTTACAGTGTGGTCTGGCCCTTTGGATTTGTCATAGCTCATCTTCGGAATAAGTCATATGGCCCGAAGCTGAATGCTGGGTTTTGCTCAACCAGGTGGACCTTATTTTTACAGCCTCACATCCAGTTTACTGTCTGTCCTCACATGGACTTAATGTCGGGAACTGACAGGTCTCAAATACTGATGGGCAATCGCTGATGGGCTCGGAAGCTTGGAGCGTGTCCAACATGTCCAATTCTCACAGCTGCCAGAAAAACAGACTGTCTGTGACATATCCAGAGCCTCCTATTTTTACATGGCATAAAAAAAAGTTTCACAAGAAAAAAAATCCTGCCTTTTGATATATTAATATGTGAGCATTTTGAAAGTTTTACCACCTAGATAAGGACCTTGCTTAGAGTAGCACACATACATCTGTGAGGAGAATATATTTCTTCAGATATATTCAGCACTTAGGAATTTAATTGTATTTTTTTTATTCAGTCTGCTTTCTTTGATGCTTTATTTTCTCCTACATTTTTTACATCCCTGATGTTCAAGAGGGAATATGAGATGCATTCAATACTTCAGAATGTCATAACCTCTCAAGTAAGCCTCTTGTCTATCGGGTCTTGTCCCCTTTTGTCACAATCACAGTAACTAGAGTCATGTATGGCTCAAAGAAATGCATGTTATGATTATTATGGATTTTTTTGCTTTGATGCCTACTGAATATTTTTGATCCTTTAAATGAAAGGAAAGTGACACCAGGCTGGTTTCGGGTCCACGTAGGGTGTGTGCAAATGCACAATATGTTGCCGACAAGAATGATCCCATTTTCTTGTATATCGTATAGTTGTCAATTTTCTGCTGACAAACACTGGAGAATAGCTATATGTATAGGAGAACAACCTTTATTGTCTGTTTAAAGTTTTATTGTGTGTGCGTGTGTGTATGTGTGTGCATGTTTAAGACCCTGGTATATAAAAAGGCTATCTCCATTTGAAATGCTAATGCTAAAAGAGAGAAAGCTGATTTCAGGATTTGAATAATTTCATTTAGTCCATAAAGAGATAGATCACTCTACAGCAGCTATTTTTCCTTGATGTGACTCTGAATTAGAAATTCGGTCCATCTCCTAGAAGCACTTATGCAAATGAGGGCGATGGCGGTGTGGCTGATCACATTAGACCCGCGGGTGACGAGATCACCTGTGTGGCTGTGATGAAAAGATCAGCGCGTCTTCACGCTGAGATGAAATGACGCGACGCATTGTATCATGTCATCAGCAAATGCCATTTTAATAGGACTACATATCATTGTGACATCAACAACCTCAAACAAATCTAGACATTTAAAAATGCTGATTTTTTTTCCCCTAGAGGCCAGTTGAAAGATACAAAACAAAATGAAGAGAATGTCTCAGTCAAAATGTGGGAACATCATAATAATAGGCTGTTCCATTTATTTTAAGCTGTAAACTAAGCTTGATGGCCAGAGGACAAGTGAGGCTGGGCTTTTTCACAGTCATGGTGGATGATTAATTCCCACAACTTAAAGGCAACTCTCAACCTGTGTGTCAAACACACGAAGAATAGTGGTGCACAGGTTTTTTTTTTTGAATGGCAGGATAATCAAAGAAAAATATATGTGTAGTGAAATGTTCAGTCATTCTATTTCTGAGATCAGCATGAAAGAAACAGCTCTAGAAAGAGAACATTGTTAGCAGCAGGTATCTGACAGACTACCTAGACTTTGCTAATGCATTTATAATCAAATTTGGCATTTAAAAAATAATAGATTGATTCAAAAAGACTTGTGACACTACTAATATGTCCTTAGACTCAGTATCTTAAGATTTTTCTAGAAAAAAATGCCTAGACCTCAAATTGTTTGGACACAAGCTGAATGAGCTTACAAAAATCAGATGAGTACACAACAAACTGCTCTAGAATCCTACTTTACCTACCATAACTGTTCCTTCTTAGAAAGATTCAGCCCCTTTGTGTTATGCACAAACTATGCAGACATATAAAACAGGCCATTTGAGATATTACAATTGTAAGGCAGATGTGACTTACTACACTATTTCAAATTTTTAGAGACTTAGAGGAGAAAAGGAGGTAACACGAAAACCCGAACTCCATAGATCTTTTGAGTTTTCTTTTTAAAACCTAAGTTAAGACAGCCTTGGAAATACTTACTAGCTAAGGAATGCTATTCCATAGCATCTTAAAAGTACAAAAAAGGCAAATATGAGCCACAAAAACTATGATTAGAACAACAGAAAACTTGCAGCCTTGGAAATGCCTTCTGAGATTTCACTTGAGCAGTTCTGGCTGCAGTGCAAGTTGGGGCTGCTCAAGGTGACCACAGGCATTAGCCCAGTGAGGGTGTGCCAGGTCCACCTTACTCGGAGATTTTCAGAGCACGAAAGTGTTTATGATGTGTTCTGTCTACAGACAAGTCTGTGGTCACAGTCTCAGCTATTTTGAGTGCAGAATTATTTCAGAGTTAATAAGACAATGCTATGTAAAATGACAAAAGATTACCAAAAGTATAGTTTTGCAGAGGTTTGAGAAGGAATGAAAATAGTTTATTTTTCCCCCACCATGGTTTCACTAAGCTCTCTCACTTTGCAACCTAATCATTAGTGTTTGCATCCACAGAAATCAAATATTCCTCCCAAAATAATTGCACGAAAGCTATCCATTATATGATCCTGCAAGTTTTCCTTGAACAACCATCAAACTGTTTCCATTTAGTCGTATATTTATTTTTAAAATGCACACATCCGTCTGGAAAAATTCTTGTCAGTTTACCTCTTATCATCTCTTTTTTAGTATTATAGAAATATGTATGTTTTCTCAGCCTTTGTGTTCCTTGTGACCCACGGGGTAACATTAAGTTAGAAGTAGATATTCTAACATGAGGCATATGGTATTGTTTGCCTAAATTGCAAAATGATGGTTGGGGCTACCTTCTGCCATTGGTGAAGGCTGACATAATATTATACTGTGGTCATAATAATAATATAGTCTAGCTACTTTGTGTTCTATTTCAAAGTTAATGTCAATTTCCTACTGACAACAGATTTTTCTTATCTAAACAATTTTTAGGAGTTGTTCATAATAAATTCAGACATCATTTCTAATACTATTACTCCAGAAATCTTACATACATAATAAAGAACTGCGGGGGGCCAGCAAGAAGCTCAGTGGACTAAATGCCTGCTTTGACAAGCGCAGGGACCAGGGTTAGATACCTGTCCTGCATTCCACACCAGCCCTGCACCCAGGACGCGCTGAGCTGGCCACTGAGTCTCTGCATGGTGCCGCATGCCTTTAATCCCAGTGCTGGGGAGTCTGAAAACAGGAGGATCACTACAAGTCTGAGCTGCTTAATAAGACCCCGAACGAAATGCATAAAATGAATGAATGAATGAATGAATGAATGAATGAATGAATGAAGAGCCTCTGGAGGGTTAGCATTATAGAAAAATACACATTAATTTCAACTGTGAATGCTTCGAAAGAAATTGGAGCGAGGAGACTTCTAGCTTCCAAAAATGTCTTCCTTTCATTTTTACCACGTCGGTGCAAGGATGAGTGCTGAGCTCAGTGGACAGCATAAGCTGGCAGTCCTTGAATCAGGCTGCAGCAGCATCAGTACAGCACCAGCTGTGCTTTCAAACTAAGTCACCTTGAGAAGTGCGGCCCCCGGAGACTCTCGTAGGTGTAGATTCTCAAGAACAGTCAATTGAAAAACGTGCTTCCTCAGGATTTCCTTAAGGTTTTCAAAGTCAACAGCAAAGTAAGAACAATGACCAGAGAGGTTACTGCTGTATATTAATGAGATAAAACTTCCTTAGGAGTCTGGCTAGGTAATGCACTTTGCAATTTGGATGATTGGCTTTTTTAAATTGTGTGGATCTGTAAAACATCATTTGCTTTTCATCTTAGACATTCAAGTCTTTGATATTAAGACCTATTATCCACAATGCATAATTTCTACAATATTTTGAAATCAAAGACAGGCCTAGAATTGATCCAATTTTTAATGCCATTTAATAAATATATTAAAAAGGTGAAAACTTCGTCGTAGAATTGTACATGTTCTTTCACTGGCATCTGTGAATCTCAAATGTGAATGTGCTCGGGCCCTGTACCTATACACCTGCATCTTTCACTCCTTCATTCTTTCACTCTCAAACTATTTATTGAATACTTGTACAGGCCGGTCATGGGGCTGGGCCCTGCCTAGGCCCTGGCACAAGCTGATGAACAAGAACAGACACCATCCCTATCCCAGATCAAGGCTGGTAGAACACAGTACCCTTCCTTTTAACTGGGTGACCTCATGGTAATTATTTAACAACCCAGGAGCCTGTGTGGGTGTCCTGCTGGGAAACAGGAGGGTAACAAATCACAGTTGCAAAACAGAGTAGTTAACTGACAGCCAGTTGTCCCGCAACTGATGACAGATATTTTCATCAAAAATTATTCAATGTTGAATTATTTGGAAAAGGTTTCCTTGGGAGGAATAGAGGTGGAGAAATGGCAGATGGTGCTTAAAATATTTTTAGTCTTGGTCCAGGCATATAGCTCAGTGGCATAAGTACCTGCCTAGCAAACAGGTCCTGAGTTTGATTCCTTACAGACCTCTGGGTCAAAAAGGTAACTGCAAAAGAGGAGACTGTGTACCCCCACAGATAGGGACTTCCCAGTAGTGCCAACACCAGAAAAGGTGACCAACAGACTATAAATCTACTTCTTGTGTGTTTTATTAATAGCTTCATCTGATATCAAGTGGAAATCCCCTCCTAAAACCAAAGTTTGTATTTTTCCTAGTAAAGTAGCCCAAAGAATTGAGATAAAAATCTAAATGGTATCATTATTTGGCTCTAGAATTACATTTTTGTTAAGCATTGTACAGCTTAGAAAAATCTAATAAAATATCAGATGAAAGCACTAGATTCTGGCTGACAGCATAGCCTGGAGGCTTGTGCTCCTGCTGAGCAAGGAGTTAAGATGTCACAAAGTCCCGCGTCCCTTCCCTCACGTTTCCACTCTACATTTTGGTTGTGAAGAAGAGTGAAAGCACTGTCAAATCTGAACTTTAAATAGATTCAAATAGAACAATATTTTTGAGGGAGATTTTTTTAAATTCATTTGCCATGGAACCCACAGTGAAGAAATGAATATAAGCCCATGCCCATGATCCCAGCATTTGGGAGGCTGAGTCAGGGGCATCATGGGAAGTTGGAGAGCATCCAGGGCTACAAAGTGAGCTGAAGGTCAGCTCTCAAAAAAAAGAAAAGAAAGAATTGAATATAGCATTTCAAAAAGTCATGTGAGGACCCTGATGTCAGCTCTATTTTCACTTACACACAAAGCATGACTTTGAAGAAACTGTACTTGCCATGGTAATGAGATCCTACATGTTTCCCTTTGGATTGATTTAGTCAGAGGTATTATGGTTTGAATTTAAAATGTCCGTCAAGGCACAGGGACCGTGAGTTTGATCCCCAGGCCTGCCATGCTGTCCCTGACCCCAGGACATGTTGAGATGGCAATTGAGACTGGGCATGGTGGCATGTTCCTGTAATCCCAGCTCTTGGGAGGCTGTAAACAGGTGGATCACCATGAGTCCCATCTAATAGTGAGACCATGAGCAACCTGTAGATCCTTCTCTAAAAATATAATAAATAAATAAATGCATAAATACATAAATAAATAAATAAATAAATAAATAAATAAATAAATAAATAAAAGATGTCCCTCAAGAAAGGCTCATGCATGGGAGGCCTGGTTCACGATGCAGTGACATAAGAGGTGAAGTTTTAGAGAAGTTGTCAGATCAGCAAGGGCTGACTTAATTCACTGATAGCCCATATCTCAATGCACTCATCAAAATGCAGACTACTTGGATGAAGCAAATGCTGGTGTCGGAGGAGCATGTGGCCCTGTCCCTGCCTCACTGGCCTTTCGTCTCCCTCTCTGCTTCGTGGCTGTCAAGAGCTCCACAACTTCCTAATGCTGTGCCCTTCTCCACGAGGCTTTTACCTCACTGTTATGGTTTATGTCTAGTTGTCCTTCCAAAGCCTCATGCAATCATGGGACAGGGACCTCTAGAGTTTGAGATTTGACTCATGATCCACTCAGATTATGTTTTTTATTACCAATGGGATTATAGTCTGAGTCCTTCTGGGATTATGGTTGTGGCCTAAGCCTGAGGCAGGGGGCCTGATAATATAAAGAGAGACAGACTGTCACTGTTGCTCTCTGCTGACCTGGTTGGTTGCTTGCTTCTGTTGCGATTGTTGCTGTTCTACCACCATGAACTGGATGCTCTCTGCCCTGTTCCACTCAGCCTTGGGCCAGCTGAATACGGACTGAAACCTCCAGTAACTGTGAGCTAAATAAGCCTTTCCTTCCTTTATTTTGAGTGTCAGGTATTTGTCCCAGCGATGAGTAAAAAGTAACTAAGACAGAATTTGGTACCAGAGAAGTGGGGTCATTGCTATAACTAACCTGACCATGTGGATTACAAGTTTTTGGGAATGGCTTATGGAAGAGGTAGGAAAGGGTTGGAGAGGTTCTCTACCTTGAAAAGCTAGAAAAGTTTCAACTGTTCTGTAGAGGAGATCCTGGTCAGCTTAGGCCAGAAGACTGACAGAAGGCCTGCCTATAAAGACCAGGTTGAGGAGGTTTCTCCTGGGAAAAAAGGACAGCATTGGTCATTGCACTCCAGATGATTTGTGCGATGGCTTGGCTGAAAGTATGTTGGAATTTTGCTTATGCCCAGAGACTTTGCCTAAGACTGAGATTAAGCATGGCAGACTGATTAATCTTTCAAGAGATATTTCAAAGAAGCAAACTATTAGGGCACTGGCATGGTTGTTATTGGTGGCTTTTAGCCAGATTTATGTTGAAAATCAAGAGCAAAGAGCCAAGCAGGATGATTTAAAATGTTGTGAGTTTGGCCAAGAAGGAAGCACCAGGAGAGCTGTGAATTGCAAAGATGGAGCTGAAATGATCTTCATTGCTGGGAAGGAACCAGAGAATCAAAAGGATGGCCTGAGGGCATCACAAGAGGCAGCAGCTCTCCACCCTTTGCAGCCTCAGAATTGCAAGGGAGAGAGATTTTGCCTTGAGAAGAAAGCCACAGAGACGCAAGCACCAGAATGGCAGCAGCGGCCAAACTAGATTCCAAAATGGTGCTGATGTGGAGAATTTGTTCCTCAGAATCAGATCAGAGTGTTCATCAATCCAGGCACTCCACCCTTACAACAAAGAGAGAAGGAAGCCTGGCTACTGCTCCAGCTGGCAGCAGACCTTGGCATCACCCATGTGGCATTGGTTTTAGGTGCCTTCAGAATGCAGGAGTTGTTAGATTAAGAAGGCTTCCACCTTGATTTCAGAAGAAGGCCTAGGAGGCCAGGCAGTGTGACCCTGAGAGGGCAGTGTGTGAAGCAGAGATTGAGAAGCCTATTCAGTGGAAACCCCAGAAGTTTGGGAAAGCCAGAAACATGGATTGTCTAAGGGAAACTTCACAGAGGGAGCAAATCTGGCCGAAGAGAGAATCCATGGAAACTACCACTAAGAGTGCTGTAGGAGCAGAGCCATGTAAGGTCTTTGGAGCTCACAACTCAGTGCAGACTGCTTCAGATGTTCCAGTGGGAACTATGGGATTTAATGTTTACCCTGATGGATTTTGGGCATGTGTTGGTCCCAGTGTTTTGTATTACCCTGTTGCTTGCAACTTTTGGAATGGTAATGTTTATCTTGTGCCTTTGAATGTTGGATCTATTTAACTTTTCTTTTGTACAGGAGCTCACAGTAAAGAGTTTGCCTTGGATCTTGGAGGAGACTTGGAACTTGGAATTTTCAGCAATGCTGAAGCTATTGGGACTTCGGCAACTCTTAGAGATGGATTAAAATGACTTTTGCACAAAGGGATGCACATGAGACTTTGGGGTTCCATAGGCAGAATGTTATGGTTTATGTCTAGTTGTCTCACCAAAGCCTCATGTTATCATAGGACAGAGACTTCTAGAGTTTGAGAATTGACCTGATCCACTTGGATTATGTGTTTTAGTACTGATGGTATTATGGGTCTGAGTCCTGGGATTGTGAGTGTGGCCTAAATTGGATAGGCTGAGGCAGAGAGCCTGAATGTAATATAAAGAGAGAGACTCTCACTGTTACTCTCTGCTGTCCTGCTTGGTCGGTTGCTTCTGTCGCTACTATTGCTGTTCCACCGCCATGAACTGGATGCTCTCTGCCCTGTTCCACTCAGCCTTGGGCCAGCCGAATATGGACTGAAACCTCCTGTAACTGTGAGCTAAATAAACCTTTCCTTCCTTCATTTTGAGTGTCAGGTATTTGGCCCAGCAATGAGAAAAAGTAACTAAGACACTCACCATAGCACTGAATCCCCTGAAGCAGTTAGCCTAGGTGAGTCTTCCTTCCAGGTGACTGGTTTGCCTGGGTGCTGCATCACAGTGAAAAAAGAAGGTCAGCATGAGTTTTGCAGTCTGTCTCCTCTGTCCTTCTTTTCCTCTCAGTTATGATGCCACCCATGGCATAAAATCTGCAGCTCCCCTCACATATTATTTATGTTTGTAAGATTACTTCCCATTGTTTTTCATTTGTCTAATCTATAATGGTTTTCATTGTTTTATTTACTTCATATAGGTGTATGCTAAGGTTCTGGGGGGCAACTCATGGAGACAAAATGTATATATTTAATAAAACTACTTAATAGACAAGATTTTGTTTACAGGGAAATTCAAACTTCTTTTTTTGATAAATCCCATGTAGAAGCAAATATACCTTTGACATTAGAGAA
The DNA here is from genome assembly GCA_004027915.1 of Capromys pilorides. Classification (NCBI taxonomy): domain Eukaryota; kingdom Metazoa; phylum Chordata; class Mammalia; order Rodentia; family Capromyidae; genus Capromys; species Capromys pilorides. The sequence continues at coordinate 1,939 of PVKN010026617.1, read as the reverse complement.
GGACAGGAAGGGGAGGCCCATGCTGAGTGTATTGAGTGATAGGTATGCACATTAGTTTGAATTTAGATGTCTCACAATGACTCATGTGGTAAAGTCTTCTATCTCTGACCTGAGGTCCTACTGTGAGGTGAGGGAACCATTAAGAGATGGAGCCCACTCAGAGGACCATGGATCACTGGGGCTTGTCCTCAAAGAGATCATCACAGACCTTTCTTCATACTCTGCATTGCTTTTCAGTCGCAGTATGCATGGCTTGGCTCCACCCATGCCCCTCATGTTGTTCTGACTTACCACAAATCCAACTGCAGGGCATACTAAAATCACCAAGGTTAGGAACCAAAATAACTATTTCATTTTTATAAACTGATGACCTTAGCAATGGAGAGCTAACTGCAAATGTCATACGAAGATCTAATTACTTTGAAGTTTGCAGTCTTCTTCCTTACAGGGAGTCCACTGACTGTAAATAAGGAAATATTTCAAAAAAGAAAAGAAGAGAAGAACATCTCTTGAACTCTGTTCTTCAGTTGTTCTATAGCACCCATCTAGTTCTGTTTTAGTACAGCCCATGGCTTGTGGCCAAATTAAGGAACACTTTTAACACACATACATATGTAAAGGTGTATATGTAAACGAAGTTCTCCGCATCCAAGTGAATGCAAAGTATGACAGACACTGCTGGGACTGACTTCAGAGAGAAAACAGCATTTCAAAAAACTTACCATAAGCCATTTTCTTTTCAAGTCAAATCTGGTTTCATTACCTCTAATGAGTACTGCATTTAATAAAGATTTCCAGGAGATAATTTTTAATGTCAGCAAGGATGTGAGGAAATGATCACTTTCATAAACTGCTGATGGGAATAAAACATCTGAGAGAAGAATCTGGCAATAGAAAGCAAAGACCTTAAAAATGTGTATGTGATTTGATCTACAAATTCCACTACTAGATTTCTATCAAAGGCATATTAATGTAGAAAGACGCACTTGCAGTGACACAAGGAATCGTAGGAACCTACAGTGGATCTTTAAATTTTTTAAATTTTGTCAATGTAAAACTCACATTGTCATTCATCTCCTTCAGAATACTTCTACTCACTGCAAGCACACTTAGGTATTTTTCTTGTCACTTTCTGAAGCAGCTCTGGCATTCTCTTTTCATTAATGCCTTAGTTGTCCTGTCATGGCTACTTCATTGCCCTGAATTGATTGGAGATCTTTATCTGTCATAGTCATCTTGATGTTGAGGAAGAGCCAAGCCTCACCCAGTGCCAGCTCTGGTGAATGAGGCTGAGAAGGACACACTGTAATGTTTTCGCAAGCATGTCTTCCACTGAACAGCACTCGGCGGTAGCATCCACATTTTTTATCACACTTAATAAAAACACTCACAAAATAGACCTTCTTGCACTGCTTCAGAAAGTGGCAAGAAGGATGGAACAGATATGTTTCAGATGAGGGAGACCACTGAGGCTGACTCATGGCAATGTGTCTCTTACTGTAATAAATTTTATTTAAACATTCATCATATACTTTGATCACTCCCTTGATCTATTATAATGTGGTCTATAGTAGAACAACTAGACCTGCTCTATGTACTGTGCATAAGTGCATTCTGATAAAGTGTACTACAATACTCAGAGAATGAGTTCAATTTCATATATCCATTCTGCATTGTGACATGTATCTACAAAGTCTACAGAGTCTCACTACGTAGATCAGACTCACAGTGATTTTCCTATTTTCAGCTTCTCAAGCACTGGGATTACAGGCGCGCGCCACCATGCCCAATCTCAGTCACCATCTCAGCATGTCCCAGAGGCAGGACCAGCTCAGCATGCCAGAGACTGAACCCCAGCTGCTTGGCTCTTTAGTCCTCTGAGCTATCTAGCGGGAGGGAGACAGAGAGAGGGAGAGAGGGGGAGGGAGGGAAAGGGGGA
>PVKN010026616.1:0-13768 GCA_004027915.1 Capromys pilorides | reverse complement strand
AATTTCTCTTTGTTTTATATCAGTGTTTGCTAATGGCTATTTATTTCAATCTTTGGGTTATTAACAAGTATTACTGTTACTCAGTTATACTTAGAATGCTTCATCTATGATCACTGAACACTCTTTCAGGATGGAGCCTGTGCCCTTTTGATATCATATATTACTTTTGTACTTTAAAATTACTGCACAGTGCAAATGATTGAAATTGTTCTTCAGTACTTCCTATTAGGTTGAGCAGATATTTCATTTGTATGTGAGAATATGCCAAGCCTAGCCAAGAAGCAGCTCAGATTTATATACGTTACATACATAAGAAAATATTTAAAACATGGTAACTATTCTCTCCTTTTCCATTTCTCTCTCTCTTTCCCTCCCTTTCCTATTTTTCTCTTCCACTCTCCTCTCCCTCTCTCTCTATCCCTCTTTTTTTATGTAGTTAGTACAGGGTCTACAGAATCTCACTACACTGATTTGACTCATAATGATTCTCCTGTTTTCAGCCTCCCAAGCATTGGAACTATAAGCCTGTGGCACCAGGCCCAGTCTCAATCACTGGCTCAGCTCGCCCCAGGGGCAGATCTGGTACGACACACCGGGGATCAAACCCTGTCTCTGTGTCTGCCTTAGCAGACGCTTTAATCCACTGAGCTATCTGGATAACCCTCTATCTCTCTCTTTGTTTTTTTTTTTTTTTTTTTAAATATTTATTTATTTATTTGTTTTTATGGCCAGCTCAGCCTGCCCTGGGGGTGGCATAGCATGTGGGGCCGGGGATCGAACCGTGGTCCCTGGGGTTGCCTAAGCTTGCCTAAGCAGGCACTTTAGACCACTGAGCCATCTCGCCGGCCCCTAACTCTCTCTTTGATGAGGGCTACATCTCTGACATATGAGGCTGGATAATACTAGCTTATAAAATCAAGAGTCTATCTAGATCATGAAAATATCTGAAACAGTTGTTTAAATTACAAATAGTAATAAGAACTTTATGTTGTTGAAGAAATGTGTGAAACTTTTGAAACTGAGTGTTTTAAAACATCAACTTGGGGAGAAAAATTACAAATAAATTCCAGAGTATTGCTTTGTGTGATTTTATAGCCAAAGGCTGAAAAGTGAGTTGACTGGAAAAAAAAATCAAATTTCAAGGTTAATTTATCACCAGGAGGGAAAATCATCCTCCCTGTTCACTATGGATGCTGCATGAGTAAAGAAACTGCGCCCTGAAGACCATGACTTGGGCTGATGGTGTTTGTGAAATATAGTCAGAATTGCTGGAAGTAATGAGCTTAGGGAGAGGGAGAGAAAAGATTTGGCTCCTGGTGATGCTATGTCCATAATGATAGGTTCCAGATCAATATTTTGGACAAAAATCCAAAACAAGGTCATGTTTTTAGGAGGTGCAATACTCCAATAGAGCAGTTCACCCTCACTATGAAGATTGCCCCCTATGTTGAGAAGAGCCAGCTTCCTGTTTGGTAGGAAGAACCAGGAGCTGGTCCCAGAGACCTAGCTCCCTGTAATGCGTCAGGGGTGTTAACTGTTCATTGCTGCTGGAATGAACAAGGCCATGGCTGCCCTGTTTTTGGAATACTCAGAAAGACCTTTTCAGATGTACAAAATTATTATGAACCTCACAGCTGGGAGCATCCATTGCTTCCCTCAAAGCCTTTAGGGCTCTGCTACTGGTCAGGAGTGATTCTTCCTTCTCTTCCTCCTCCTGCTCCCCTTCTCTCCTCCTCCTCTTGCTGTTCTTTCTGCTTCACCTCTTCCTCCTCCTCTGTTTCCTTCTCTCTTCTCTTCTTCTTCCCTTTCCCCCCTTCCTCTTGTTTCTCTCTCTCTTCTTCTTTTGCCATTATATATGGTGCCTCTGAGGGTTCACATACATGGAATCAATAAACCATTGGTTGGAAAATATTAAGGAAAAATGAATCTGTATTAACAAGGATTTCTTCCTTGTTATTGTTTTCTAAAAAATACAAATAATGATTATTCATATAGCATTTGTATTGTTTTAAGTCATCTAGAAACGATTTATAGAATATGGAAGGATGTGCACAGGTTACACGCAAGGTTTTTCAGTGTGAGACAGTATCTTATAACATTGCCCAGGTGGGACTCGAACTTGCACTCTTGCCTTGGCCTCCCAGCATGCTAGAATTACAGGACTGGCACACTATTCCTGGTTGAGACCTGAGTTACTTCAGCCTCCCTTCCACTCCTTGCTGAACTTTTTTCCTCTTCAGACTTCTCTCTGTCTTGGAGAAGTGGGAGGCCCTCATCAGACTCAGCTACCCAGTTGTGCACTTTCAGCTTCCAGAAGCACTATCCAAATAAATGACTCTGCATCGTAAGTTATCTAGTCTCAGACATCCTATCAGCAACAGAAACCTGGCTAGGACAGATATGGAAGCTGAGAAACCCATTGAAACTCTACAAGGAAACTTTCAGCAGCCTTCGGATGTTTAGGTTCTGGGAACTCAGCCTTGACTTTGAACCCAGGACAATGTAATAAAATTGGATTTAAAAATTTTGGAGTGTGTCTCAGTTACTCTTTTCCCATTGCTGGGACAAATATGCAGCACTCAAAATGAAGGAAAGAAGGGTTTATTTAGTTCACAGTTATTGGAGGTTTCTGCTGGCTCCAAGGCAGAGTGGCACATGGTGGAGAGTAACCTTTCATGGTGGTGGCAAAGAGCAGAGAGCCAAAGGGCAGAGTAGCAGCAACAATGGCTACAGAGAGCAAGTCTGTTTCCCTTAAGTTACACTCAAGCTATTGCCCCAGGCTGGGTGTAGCACTCACACCCATAATTCCAGTGGATTCTGAGTTAATCACAAACTTTCTAAGTCTGCCCATGCCTGATGAGACTCTGGGGGGACAGCTAGACATAAACCTAACGGAGTGTAAGATCCTCAGTATAAGTAACATGCACTGCACATCAGTTCTCCTCTATATCACCATAAAGACAGTCAACAGCCTCACCATTGAAAATGATCTTTTTTTCCCTCTTACTTTTGACCAAATGAGAGGACCTGGGGCAGACAAATGGATTGATGTAGTGTGAGTAAATTAGAGATTGTGTCTCTCTTTTCATCTAAAGTTGCCCCGTCTTGGATTTCTGTTGAGTGATGAGATTTAATTTTTGTAGACATTTCAGGTGACATTTGGGAAAGTAGGCATGTTTTGTTTGTTTTGGGAGATAAGTGATTGGGAGGGCTTCCTTAGTTATCTCTGGAATTTTCCCTGTGATGTCATCCTTTGATAATATGATTCATTTCTCCCTTAGGCAAGATTTGCCTCTGAGTCATACTGTACTTTCCCTTAACTAGGGGATGCTAGGAATGTTGTAAGAAAGTTTTGTTTCGCCATGAAGTTTGGTTTCAACAGACAGTGCCATTTAGCATAGTCTCATTGGGCTGCCTGGATCCCCAGCATGAACTATGAGGTCTTTTCTAGCTGAACATTCTTGTTCTTTCCCCCCATCACTCTTTGTTTCTGCTTCTTTCTTCTTTTGATCCTTTTCCTTTATCTTCCCTCTTTCCAATTCCTTTTCTGTCTTTCTCTCATTACTGAGACAAAATACCAAACACCTAAAGTTAAGCAGGAAAAAGTTTATTTAGCTCACAGAGGACAAATATCTCATGGTGGCCAGAAGTGGGTGTGGGTGGCAAAAGTCCCGTATGTATGTATGTATGTATGTATGTATGTATGTATGTATGTATTTTTTGTATTTGAACAGGGTCTCACAATGCACATCAGACTTGTAGTGATCCTCCAGTTTTCAGCCTCCCCAGTGCTGAGATTATAGGTGTGCACCACCACTGTCAGTCTCAGTGGCCAGCTCAGCGGGGGGCAGGGCTGGTGCAGCATGTGATAGCAGAGATGGAACCCCAGTCCTTGTGCTTGCCTAAGCAGGCATTTAGTCTACTGAGCTATTTGGCCGACCCAGAATTCATTCTTGTGTGAGAGTTATTTGTAACATCTCCTCTGATATAGGAGAGAAGGAAAGCTCAGTGTGTTGGAGGCTAATTCACATCCCTATGTGACTGACAGGAATCCAGAGACACCTTTTTTGAGAAATAAGCTGAGCCACTGCTGACCCTGATAGCCTGTTTAGCCTGTCCTTTGCATTCCTTAACTTGATTCTCTATGAAATAGGAATGGTGATCTTGGCTCATCTTGGGAGTAGAGGTGTCATGAGATTCCCTGGACCACAAGAAGGCAACATGGTCAGGAGGCTGGAGTACCAGGCAGGGATTCAGATTTGGATTTTAGATTCAGCTCCACTGTTTTCTGGAATTGTCATAGTCTGTGTGTAAACAACTTCTGAAGACCTCAGTTTCCTCATCTGTGAAATGAGGAAATTTGTATTTCTTAAAATGACATGCATGTTCCCCTGTTTAAATATTTTTCTGTTTCCCTGCCATCTCTACTGTGTGCATACGAGCAGGACCAAGTGTAGGATCTGATGAGAGGCTGTCATGAGGGAGTAGATGAGCAAAGGGCTGCTCCCAGGAAAGGCTTCCAAGCATGGCTCTAGAGAGCAGGATGTGTTCTGCACAGCACCAGGTGAGGAGACGCTGTCCATGAAGACTGTGGTGGGGATGGCGCCCCCTGCTGTATGGCGTGTGCTCCAGTGGATAAGTATTCAGGGACCTAAAATTACAAAGATGAGGCTCTTGAAAGATGCTACACCCTTCACTCCTCTCCTTAGCTTATTTTCTGGCAAACGACCCACCCCTCACCCTTCACAGAAACACTGTGAGGATTCAGTGTATTGGCTGCAACCCCGAGGCCCTGTGACCTGTGAAGGGTCCCCTGCAAGCACCAGGACCAGCAGATGTAGCACTGACAGGAGCGAGTTGTCACTAAAAATCTCCCAGCTCTTCTGTTAGAAGCCATGTGTCAGAAGTTAAAAAGCCAAAGAATCCCCCAGTTTCTAACCAAGGAAAATGCGGATACCCTGGTTAGAAGAAGAAATCTCTTTACGAAGTGCAGCTAGAAGAAAGCAGCAATTTCTTAGGAGACATATAATTATCTTTAAGATTTAATCAGCTCACTGTGCATCTCCTCAGTCATCACCCTGTTCTGGGGTGCTTGTGGGAACCATTGCTGGGAAATGCCGATTCAGGGGAAGGTACCTGTGGGACAGGGCATTCTGTGTTTTGGGTGTGGTTGCTTCCCTGGTGGCTACTGTCACTCTAATTGATCATGGAATTCCTGGACTTGGCTGAAATACAACATTCCCAGATGGTCTCTGCCCATCCCCACCCCACTCCAGCAGCAGCTTCTCAGCTGTCCTCTGCATTCTTTATGTCATCTTATGTTTGTTTCTCAAGACCTCGTGAAGCTTTCTGAGAACAAAGGGTAAGAGAAAAAAACTATGAATTTAGTATTAGGAGTTTGAGTCCTGGGCATTCCCGCAGACTAGCCATGCCTTTCCATTCTGTTGGCCTCTGTCCCTCTGTGTGTCACATAAGAGGGGGTAAGTGACACACAGCCTCCTTGAAGTAATTTAGTGTGGTCAGGCCTGGGCTTTGGGAAGGGTCTCTTGTACGTAGCTGGGGCCAGCAGATGTTATGCTAGCCAGCAGACTTGGGGTGACATCTGAACTTGAACTTGAGATGTCATTTTTGCCTCTGTGAGCTTTAGTTTTTGGTTTGTAACCTGGAGATGATATTGATCATAGCTGTCCCTGGGAGTAGGAAGGACATATAAACAGCCAGGACTGAGAGCCCAGTATATTAATTACCACACTCAATTAATGGCAGGGATTCCATCCACTAGTGCAGATATGGCCTTCCAATTATTGATCCATGAAATGGGTCTGAAGAGAGCATGCCTTTCTCTACACCTGAGCAGGAACACTGGCATGAGCAGCACCTGGGTTGTTGCTTTGCATTTGGAAAAAATCCAAATGCCTCATTCATCTCAGTTTTTAGTGGGTAATTGCTTATAGCATCAGAACCTCGGGCCATCCCCAGCCACCTGTTGTCATCAGATCCTGCCTGTAGCTTGGGGTGGAGACCAGGAGCAATGGTAAGGAAAACTGTATCTGCCTCCATGGCCCAGGCATTGGGTACTTAATGATGGTCCCCGGTTTTCTGCTGTGCCAGGGAGGAGCCCGGCCTTCTTCTCTTCTGTACATCTGCTCTCTCTTTTTTCTTCCTGCCTCTCTTGCCTTCTTCTGTGAAGTCACATAGTGTCACTGCATCCCCACTGCAGTTCTTCCCAGGAATGAAGGCCCCTGTGCGACAGCCTTGTTGCTATGCCCCCTTTACAGAGGGGCAGGATGGTACTGCTGTGGTTGGCAGCAGTCAGGTCCAGGAGGGACCAAGTCAGGACTCAGGCAGTGTACTTAGCAGAGATGCAAAGGACCAGAGGCAGAGTGAGCCCCAGGTGTATATTTTGCCTTCGGCCTTACCCACTCTGTTCTGTTAGGGGTCATTCTCCCTTCCTTGGCAGTCACTCACCAAGTTCTGTTACAGGACAGATCTCCACAGCCCTGTCACTTTTTCACCAAAGGCACTGCTCTTTGTGCTATCTTTACATTGTAAATATCCTTGAGAAAGACTGAGCCTCCCACTGGAATCCAGGACAACCATGCTCACTCTGAAGGTGAGACAACTCACTTCCAGAAACATCCAGAAGCTTAGCACTGCTGTCTAGTAAGGAAGCTCTGGGACATGCAGGTATTGTCTGGCCCTCTTCATATGGGCCCATGGGAACTGGTACAAACATGCCGTATTAGTCAATACTCACTAGAGAAAGAGATTTAGTATAAGAAATGTAAGTATTTATGGATTTATAAGGTGGGCTTACAGTGGCCACCTGCAGGCTCAGGTGTGGGAGAGTATGAAGAGCTGTCTGCACTCTGGAGGTATGACAGATCCAGTCAAAGGTCAGAAGCCTGGAGTCTATTGTAGAGTGCTCTGGAGTCCTCATCAGTCTGTGCTGCAAGGCTACAGTCTGGGCCAGAAAAGGATGTCCCAGGCTAAGGCAAAGACTGACTTGTTCTTCTCTGAAGAAACAGAAGCAAGCTTTCTTTCTCTGTTCCTGTATCTAGATTCCAAGCACCCCCACCCATCAACCCCCCCAAAAAATACGACTTATAGGTATGGCTTTTAGGAGTCCACTGTATCTAAAGTGTGTGACACTGGGATAAAAAATATACAGTGCAACATCAGTCCACTAGTTGAAATTAGCATAGTTCTGGGTGTGGATGATGGAAGCACCAGCCACCATGGGTGTGGGTGGCACAAACAATAGGCCGATAGTTTGGATGTGATACAAAGGGAGAGAGGACAGGCTGCTGCCACTGCTGCTGCTTCCTGGCTTCTGCCTGCTTCACTAAGAACTATTTCACCTCTGCGATGCCCTGCTGCCCTGTCACCTGGCCTTGGAGCCATCTGGCTATGCACTAGAAACCTCTACAAACTGTAAGCCAAATAAAATTTTCCTCCTTAACTTTGGGTATCAATTACTTTGTCTTGGCATTGAGAAAAGTAACTAAGACAGTTCCCCTAATCCTTCCTTCCAGACCTATTGCCTGGTGCCCCAGGTGGGTCTTGTGTCTTCCATAAAGCTTTTCAGCCACCACCAGAACTATGCTAATCCAATCAGTGGGGCATTTCTTCCTCAAATTGACACTACAGTCGATTGTCACACATGTAATCATCTGGCTGTGGTTGTTGATGGGAGTCATAACGATCTTTCTTTGTCTCCTCTCTTCTGTCAGAACCCCCAAAACTGGCAGTGTATTCTTTAGCTTGCAAGTCACGTAAAATGTCAGCCTCTTTGTATTGTTTGCTGATTCAAGGTTCCCAACTTAAGAGTCAGAAGACCAGGGTTTTGAAGATGAATCAGTCATGGTCCCACCTGAAATTGTTCAAAGACAGGATGGAGTCGGGAAGGGGGTTGGCCAGCTATGCATCACTGTGACCAGCTGTTTCTAAGACATGGGAGTGACAGGCACTAGAATAGGAACTATCACCCAGGCAACTAAGAAACTTAAGGAGTCTGGCTGGATGTAGGTGTAGGGGCATCTTCTGTTGCAATATGAAGAGATGGATGTTTTCTGAGCAGCTGAGGAAAAGGCACCCTTCCTTTGGTCACCCAGGCATAGGAGTTTGACAGAGTAGGAGGACAGGCAAGAGAATGCCACCCAGAGGGAATAAAGAAGCAAAGGTCCACCGTGAAGCCCTAGGTAGATTCAGGGGACAGTGAGCGATCACGAGCATGAGGGGGAAAGCTGGCTGAACCCCCAGTCCAATTACCCTTTGCTCTTCCTATCCCTGCTCCCTAACCTTGCTCTGGCTGGGCTGGCTGACAGTGTTGTAGGCAGCTGAATTAGACAGAAATATTGTAGGCAGTCAGATAGGGCCAGGCCCTGGAAGGAGATAGCATGGAAGACAAGATGCCTTATACCGATAAGAGGGGCAGATGCCCCCACTGTGGGCCAGATCTGAAGAGCAAAGATCAAACAAATACTTACCTTCCCAAGGATAAGCATCTGGGATTGATGATTACCTTGAGGAAGCCAGGAAGAGTCACTAATCCAACAGCCAACAGTTACTGGATAAACTCCTGTTCTATATTCATGCCCATTTGCTGTGTGATTCACTTCCGCATTCGGTTCTGGATTTAATCAGTGTTACTTGAGCAATGGTGCTTGTAATCTCCTTGGTTGACCATAGTTTTATCCCACCTCATGCCCACCTAAGTGAGTTCCCCTTGTTTTGCTCTATAAAAACCTCTGGAAGAGACAGCCTCCCAGGGCAACCTGTTCGGGTCCTCCTTGTGTCCCTTTCTTGAACAAAAGCTTTCTTTCCCCCAATAAATATTCTACTTTTAACCTCTGTTCCTAAAATTTATTCTTTGGTTTTAGAAAACACGAACTCGTCCCAGGGACCTTTCAGTTTGGGAGTTTCATTCCCCTATATCACTAGTAGGTGCTAGCTGGAGAGCTGGGGTGAAAGAGTGAGGTCCAAGTACCGAGCCTCTTGACTCCCTGCTTAGGCTTTGCACCAGTGTCCTTTGGTAGAATTCCTGCCTCCACATAGGGCTCCTCCCCAGATCTCTCCTTCTAGATCTCTATAAACCCTCACCATTTCAGGCCTAGCGGTAACACTCTACCAGTTACCCAGGTCCTGCACTGTCCTGTGAGTCCCTGGTCACACACTCTCCCAATAAGAACAGAGCTTCCTACATGATTCTAATTGAGCCAGCTGTCCTTGCTGTACGAGAAAGGGCTGCCTAAGGGCACTTTGTTAGCTCTCATTCCTCCTTCAAGATCCAGCTCAGGTGTCTCCTTCCCTGGGGAGACTCCTGTGATCCCTGCACCATTTCTTCCATAGCTTTCCTTGCCTGTTTTTTAAATTCCTTCATCCTTCTCTCTCTGGCTGGGTGGGTGTCTAAAGAAGTTCCAGCCTCTTACACTGCAGACAACAGACTCTCCCTGGATGGACCAATACCTGTGTGAATGGTTGTGGGTGCTGCATGCACTGATGGATGGTGCTGATCTTCTCCACCAGATTCGGGTAGGGAGAGTTCTAAATGCACACTGGGAGGCTGAAGCAAAGCCCTTGACCTCCAGAAACTTCTGATAGTCCTGCCAGGAAGGTATAGCAGGGACATGTGAAGCATCTAATCTCACAGGCCCCTCTGCCAGGAGCTGACTCTGTTCCTAGATAGTGGGTGGGTGGGATGGGAGGCCTGACAGCCTGAGGTCAGAGAGAGCTATGGGGATATAGAGCAATGGGTGAAGAGGCAGATGGGCGGAGCCAAAGGGAAAGCAGCTGAGGACCCAGATGGGCAAGGTAAGATGGGGAAGGGCAGCAAGCTGCCCAGACAACGCAAGTGGGTTCTGTCAGAGGGTAGAGAAGGCAGGAGACCGGGTACCTCCTCCACTGAGCTGACCCATGTGCCTTGAAACAAAATAAAGAAAAACAATTACACATCCACTGTTTTTTACAATAAGGCATCCAGGAGAAATCACTGGAGAACAAAGCTCGGATTTCAGTCAGGCCAACCTGGGCTTGCATCCAACCTCTCTGATTTTTAACTGTGTGACTTGGAGAAGGTTAGGTCACCTCTCTGAACTTTGGTTTTCTTTTGTAGAAAATAGAGTTTGTGGCACATATCTCCTGGGGCCGCTGTGAATAGACAAACAAAAGAAAATAACACGCCTATCAGAATGTTTGGGTGTGGTGAGGGCTTTATTACCGCTACTATTATTACCACAGCTACTCCAGCCTCTGTGTTTTGCTTTGTCTTCGCGAATGTAACATTTGAGAGGCCAGTGCAGAGTGCTGGCAGCTGTGACTGCAGTGAGAGGTCACATGTAGCCACAGGCTTTTTCTTCTTTTTTTTTTCTGGTCGGAAAGCGTGAGATAGTGGGTCCCACACCCTGATGTCTGGAGCCTGAAGGGGGCTTGTTTGCATGGCCTGAAATAGTCTGGCATCTGCCCATCAAGTAGGCACTGTGCCAGGCCAGGGAGTGAGTAAGCAGTCCAGCCAAACAAAGTGCAACTAATTTTATCACAGGGAGCCCAAAAATACCTCAGACTCCCTGAGGGCAAGCCCCACCCAGCCCTCTAAGGTCATCTACAACCCTGAAGTCTGCTTCTCCCCAAGTGGATACCGACAACACTCCAAGAGCTCCAAAGGGGTCAGGCAAAAAGCAGTCAGGGTTTAATTTTCCACCTCATATTCCACCTCATATCATAGATATAAAAGTAACCAACCCATAGTAACAATTTCCCTGATGAACTCCCCATCCATACCAGGCGTGTCTATCCTGTCCATCCTTGTTGCCTTCTCTTTCTTTTACCCCATGACCTCGCTATGAAGGCCAATCCTGCCTGCTGCTGCATAAGCCAAGGCTCAGAGAGAGGAAGGGACTTCCTCAGTGTTGCCCAGCCAGGCTGGGCCGGGTCCACTCACTGCAAAGTGGATGCTCTTCCTGCCCCTTCACTGCAGCCCCAACAGGGATGACACAAGGGGAAGGGGATCCTAAGCCTGGTCTTGTCCTTGACCTAGAATAGTGTGTGTGCTTCAGGCCATGATTCTCTGTCAAAGTTCAGAGGCTGGGAAGAAACTTGGAAGCCCCACAGCTTGTAGATGTCAGTGGGGGCAATGACAATGTGCCTGAGAACAAAGGAGTCACACCACTGGATTCTCCAGTGAGAAGGGAGGCTGGCTGTGCCCAGAACCTGCAGAGGGGAATCCTTTGTGTGCTTCGTACGTTACCTCAATGAAGGCTTCCTTCCCTCCCTTCCTCTTTCCCTCCCGCCCTCCCTCCTTCCTTCTTTCCCTCTCTCCCTTCTTCTTTCCTCTCTCCCTTCCTTTTTCTATACAGCCCTTTCAGTATAGAAACAGTGCATGAACGGTGTGATCCATGGGCTCCCATCACCGTCCATCTAACATTTGCCATCCTGCCCCAGACCCCTTCCCTGACCTCTCCCCTGCCAAGAGCAGAGTGGGAGGTCACACCTACTGCCTGTGATGGTGCGGCATCTCAGAGGAGGTGGTCATTTGGGGCTAGATAGATGCTTCCTGCATCCATGTCCTGCCTTCTCAGTGCATGGACAGCTTCTTGAATGTGGGGCTGACCCTGTGCCTCTTCACACCATTTTGTGTCACTCAGTTTCTCTGAAACCCTCAGTGACTTCTGACTGCCTGTAGGATTGATCTCCAATTCATTCATCCATTCATCTGACTACTACCCATTTATCCATCCATCCCTCCCTCCGTCCATCCATCCATCCATCTATCCACTCACCCATTCACTCACTGTAAGGGCTGGCATCTAGCATAATAACCTATTCACTTTTAGAAGTAGAAGAGACTGAGGCAGAATTCAATTTAGTTTTAGCCCCTGCCTGAAGTTTTTACATAGAAGCAGCCTTGCCTAAATTGCCCCATTCTCATTCCTTCCCCTGCCCTGTCGGAACTTCACAAACATATAGGAGATAAGAGAAGACAGGTCTCCTTTAGGGTAATAAGAGACAGACTATTTGCCCATGCTTAGTCATAAATCCCTCTGTCCAAGACCTTGCATCTATAGAATATAGGGGCATCACATTCCTACTGTGACCCCACACCTATAGGCACTCCATTTCTGCCCAGTTGCAATGGCAACAAAGAAACTATAAAAGCAGGCATGGAACAAAGAACTGGACTTTGTGTTTTCCCAGATGGAAAGGGGAGTACATGGGTAACCAGCTAATTAATAAAGGTTCTGTAATTCCTTTTAGCTTGATCTCCCATAGGCAATGTATATAATCCCAGTCATTATACCACCATCTGTCTATCTGCCCAACAAATACTTCTGACTGCAGTATTAGGTATGTGGAGATACATTAGACACTACCATGGAGAAACTATCACAGAGAAAAAAATTAAAACAAAGCAGATTGGTAAATCCTATGAAATAGGAGACAGATAACTTATAGGAGCCAGAGAGCTCCATGTTCTACAACTAATCAGCTATAGGAGTTTGGTCAAGTTTATTCCCTCCTTGTGCCTCAGTTGCCTCACCTAGAAGCTAAGGATCAGAATGATTCCTGTCTCACAGTGCTGCGGTGAGGACTAAATGAGAGGTGCCCACAGCCCAAGGCCTTCCCTCCTCTTTGTCATGGGTAGCTCTGCTTGGGCAAGGATCTCACCACCCTTGCTCGCCATCATGTCCCTTGCCATAGGGTCATAAGAAGGTTGCTTTGCTCTCTCTTTCTGGTGGTATCCGAGGGCTGGAAGTCTGAGGATTGGCTTGCTCAACCAACAGCAGCCTGTGCCATTTGTGTACTGACTAAGCTCTGATGCAATTTCAGCTGGGTCAGTCTTTCCTTTCTGTCTGGCCTCTGGTCTATAGAAAATATGTTTTCCTGGAGCTGGGTGGGGATTCCTAGAGTTTCTCCTTCTCTGGCCAGTACCCAAGTTTCATTTCACAAGCAGAGGAGAAAACAGGAAATGGATTATGTTTATAGTTCAGAACCCAGCTCATCTGTTGCTTCTGCTGAAAGGGACCAGCAACATGGCCAGAGACTCAGCTTTCTGCACCCACTCCCCCACTGTGTTTCTAGAGACGCTTCCCTGGCTGGTGGCCTGAACATGCTGTGCCAGGGCTCCCAGGACTGCTCCTTTCCTCAGAAGTTTTTGCCTCACACCTCCAGTGAAGACAGGAGATGCCAGGCAGGCCTAGGGGATCATGTGGTCTCAAGGAGAGAGAACACATGTGAGATAAGGCCTGGCTGACCAGACAGAAGGCAACAGTAAGGTGCCTGGCTCCCTTGACCTATGTTCTAGGAATAAGCAGGGAAGTGTGTCCTGGATAGGTGTCTCATTTGTTTTTCTGCCAGACTTGCTACTGGAGAGATTAACTGTTCAGTAGGAAATGAAGTAGGAAGATACTACATGTTCCCAGTGATACAAGGTTCTCTCTTTTTTTTTTTTTTGCAGTAGGTACCTGGGATTGAACTCAGGACCTTGTGCTTGCCAGGCAAGTGCTTATTCTACTGAGCTACCTCCCCAGCCCCTAGGTTATCAATTTTGAGCTTCAATATCAGGACTTTAGAGCTTCATGTTTAGTTCAAGATTTGTGGAAACCTGGTCTCTCTCAACGTACTGGCTCCTTGGTCATTATGAAACTGGGGCACCAATTACTAAAAATAATAGTAGCAACAAATGACCTTGTTCTCATAGTAACAGAAGCTTGTATTCAGCCCCAACAATATCCTTTGAATTTTTTTAATTCTTTTTTTTTTTTTTTTTTTA
>PVKN010026615.1:0-13755 GCA_004027915.1 Capromys pilorides | reverse complement strand
TATAAGATGTATGTGAAACATTGAAATATAAATGAACTTTGTGTTTAGATTTATCTCCTCGTCACAATACAGTTTCACTTATGTCCATATAAACATTCTGATATCTCAAGTCTGAGTAATCTATTTTCTAAGCATTAGGATTCTTGCCTGTTACTAACTTAGTTCTAGAACTATTTTTATGGTCCTCAGTTTATTTAGCATTTGTTCCCTTTTCATTTTCATTTTAACTTGCTTCAGTAGAACACAGTATATATTCACCACTAAGCAAATGTTTGAATTTATTAATTTTGACAGGTACAAAAGCAGCATGCAAAAGAAGAGTCTCTTGCTGATGATCTCTTTAGGTAAAGTTTGGTTTCAATTTTTTAATATACTTTTGAGAGATGTGTACATAATTCAGGTTCTAGTCCTACATATTTGATATTTGCGTCTTCTGTCTTACAATAGACAGTCCCTTCACCAAAACAATGCTTTATTTTTAATGCGTATGTTCTTTTTATTACTTGGCCACCTCTTAACTGGGTTAACTACACACAGCTTCAAGGCTTAAGTTTTGTTTTGGTTGTATCATATAAGATACTTAAAATATTGAAAGGGGCATTTTGGCAAAATTAAATTCATAAACTAAGTGAAATTGACTTGCAAACTTCTGAGATTTCAGTTCTAAATAGAATTTTTTTATTGAATTAACTTTTAACTTTTTTTTATGTAGTTAGTACAGGGTCTACAGGTAGGTCTCACTGCAAGAATCCATCTCAGCGTGCCCCAGGGGCAGGGCCAGCATGGCAGGCCTGAAGATTAGTTATAAAGCATGCTTTTGTGAGGTTTTAGTGGAGTTATAATGAATAATTATTTAATTCTGATTCAATACGTTTTCAGCATTTCTAGCCCAACAGCTTAAAACAATTGTCTCTCAAATATTTACAATTTTTTTTGGGGGGGATGTATTTTAAGGAAGGATCTACAGGGTATCCAGTTTCTCACTCCTAGATTGGATTCGTAGTGATCCTCCTGTTTACAGCCTCCCAATTGCTGGGATTACAGGAGTTGGGATTATAGGTGCACACCACCACACCCAATCTCAATTGCTGTCTCATTGCACCCCGGGGGTGGGGCTGGCATGCCTAGTGGCTGGGAATTCAACCCCTGCCCCCTGCGCCTGCTTGTAGGCACTTCAATCCCTTGAGCTATTTGGCTGGCCCAAATACTTATAAATTTCTCAAAATTAACAAATAAAATGCAATTAGAGGTAAGTGCTAAAAGACAGTAATGTTTTCTCAGACTTAAAGAAATACTATAGCTTTAAATATTTTCCATGTGTTCCCTTCAGTATCACATATACTAAATATTTCCCAGCCAAATTTTTATTCTCTTCAATTTAATAACAATATAAATCATTGATGAAAATGTTGAAGGAAAATACTGATTTTTTTTTTTTTTCCTTTGAGACAAGATCTCGCTGTATAGCTCAGGTTAGCCTTGAAATCATTGTGCAGCCCAGGCTGTCTCAAACTCACGTTGGCCCTCCTGCCTTAGCCTCCCAAATACTGGAATTACAGGTGTGTGCCAGTCCACCCAGCCCTGAATTTTTTATAAGCAGTCAAATGAGACTATCTGGCTGCCCACGTGTATTTCTTTGTTTTAGGTGGAAATTTTGTAAACTAAGCTCATTTAGCTTCATTATGGTCTTTTATGTAAAAGGTGTACTTTAATTGAGAGTATGAGATGTCACCAGGCTCATATAAAACTACATTCAAATTTTAAGCTGTTTTAATTATTTTGATGTTTCATGCAGTCTTTGTTGATCATGTCTTGTTTTTAGCAATATTTACCAAATATTCAGCAAAGTAACGTCAAGGGAAGATAGTGGGACTTCAGTTAATGAATTTAATTGGTTCTGTGGTTTTGGAAAAGATGACCACCCTTGTGCTTGCATAGGAACGATGCTTGCAGTCCTGCATCAATCTAGCCACCTGATCTATAGTTTGCAAATGAAAACAAAGCTTTGCCAATAATATCTGTTTGTGAACCAGATTGTGTGCAAACAAAAGTGTTTGTGATCTTAGGTACCACTGTGAATGGAAATACGGAATTATCAGTGTTTGTTATCTGATTTTGAGGGCAAAATTTGCATTCTATTCCCCACAGTGTGATGTTTACAAGTATATATATATATATATATATATATATATATATATATATATATATATATATTTTTTTTTTTTTCCCTAAATGTCATATAACCCCATTTTATTTTTTAATTTACAGATATAATCCTAATGTAAAAAGGAGAAGATAGGCCAGGCATGGTGGCGCATGCCTGTAATCCCAGCACTTGGGAGGCTGAGACAGGAGGATCGGTTTAAGTTCGAGACCAGCCTGGGCTACAAAAGTGAGCTCAAGGCCAGCCTGAACTCTGAACTACATAGTGAGATCTTGCCTCAAAAAGACAAAAAAGAAAAAAAAAAAAGAAGATAGTTGAGAACTTCAAGAGGAAATTATGAAAACAAACTTCCCAGCAAAATTTACTTTAGGCTGTGTGAACACAGTGTATGAAAGACAATTATTTTTATGGTCTAAATTTGCTTAATAAAATGCACATAACTCTTTTGTATGTGGTAATGAGTATTATTCTATTTTTAGTCTTTGCCATGTAATCGCTCATGGTCTACATTTTCATTTTTGATTGCCTCCCTTCTGCCGCTCTCCTGTTTCTTTCCTTCAGAACAGAAATCTATAATACTCATTTCTTGTTAGTCTTTCCAGTTTTAATTCCTATTCAAGTTCCTGTACAGACCATGTTTTCAGTAATTCCCTGTACAAATGATAGTCTAACATATGCAGTGTTCTGTACCGTGTTCTTTTTCATGTAATAGGAAGTTCAGGGGCCGGCTAGATGGTTCAGTGGTCTAAAGCGCCTGCTTAGGAGGGCTCAGGCAACTGCGGGGACTGCGGTTCGATCCCCAGCACCACATGCTGCGCCAGCGCCACCACCAGGGCAGGCTGAGCCAGCCACAAAATGAATAAATAAACACAACAAGCAAACAAATAAAAATTAAAAATTAAAAAAAAAAAAAGGAAGTTCATAGGCATATTAACCTTTTTTTCCCCCCCAGAGTGCTATAGTCCATCTAAACTGATGTGTCTCAGATGGAATGGCTTGTTATTACATGTTGCCTATGTAATTATTCTAATACTGGAATCTAAGACATATGGAACACTTCATTAAACTTATAGTTGGATCTCATCTGAACAGAGAAACCATGTGTCAGGGTTCACTAGACGAACAGGAAAATTTACATGTGTATATATAAAAACAGTGGCCCTCTGCACAGTCAGATACAGAGGAATATAAAAGGCCCCTGGCACAGTGGAGAGCTAGAAGGTGTAGTCATAGGACCAGGGGCTCTTGCAGAGTCCTCTGCAAGTCTGAATCAGGAACCCAAAGTGTCTTCACTGGACAGCTGAAGAGCCTGCCTGCCCTGGAATCCTAAAGGGTCTGCTGGAAGCCCAGAGGCAGACACCAAAAGCCTGGGGTCAGGCCTGGCTCGTGATAGTTTAAGACTGAGCCACAGAGCCACTTCTTAGGGTTTTCAGTGTTAACGTGCCATAATGACTGCAAAAGAGACAGTAATGAAGAGGATTCATGCTAGATGTTGGCCCTGTAAGAAGTTTAAATTCAGGCAGGGAAGGACAGAGCCCCGCTCCCTCCATGATGAGAAGCCAGAACATGTGGCCTCCCTGTCTGAATACCAGTGCTTCAAGATTTATAACAAGGTTCATAGCTGAATCTTAAAGGGTGGTGTTAAGTTCACTGGTCTGCGGCAACTCCCACCTTACTGCGTTATCCAGCATGGGTAAGTGGTGCAGCTGCTTTCCCTATCAGCGTGAGCAAGAAGGGAGACCTCACAGCCGAAAAGTTAGAGAAAATAGTGACTCACAATTCCAGAACTGCACATCTATAAAGAATCCATTCAAAGTCGCACAGGAGGTTTTTTTTTTTTAATTTTTTTTATTTATTTGTTTGCTTGTTGTGTGTGTTTGTTTATTTTGTGGCTGGCTCAGCCTGCCCTGGTGGTGGCGCTGGTGCAGCATGTGGCGCCGGGGATCGAACCGCAGTCTCTGCAGTTGCCTGAGCCCTCCTAAGCAGGTGCTTTAGACTACTGAACCATCTCGCCGGCCCCGAGGTTTCTTTTTTGACTCATGTTTTCTTTCTGCACCATATTTGAGAGGAGAGTGGACTTTTTCTCCTTTTTGTTTTATTTGCTAAAATAAAATTTTTTCTCATTTTTTTCCTTGATTTTGTTTTTGTTCTGTTATTTTTATCTAATGACATTAATCTTTTACTCCTTAGTGGGATTCTTTATTTCATTTTCCTTGTCTTCCATTGCTTAATTTTTCAAATTTTATTTATTTTCCCATTTCTGACCCCTTCTGTTATACTAGTATAAACATTAAGCTTTATTAATCTTAGTTAACTATGCTGCTACTGTTGAATTGTGATTTTTAGGAGAGGCATCATTGTTGAATTTAGGTATTTACAAATTTCACTGATACTTGAATGTCAGCATTTGTTTATACTATATACATCTACAGTTAAGGGTGCTGCATTATTGGTACTTTGATGCTATTATTTTTCCTGATTTTGGTGCTGTTTCTAGGGCAGCCTAATTGTGGCTGTAATCGCCCTTCTTGATGTGCCATAGGATTGCCTTTGTCATTAAAAATGTGGCAGTCCATTTGAGTAGCAACTGCCCAGCAAATGTGTGAATTCTGTGTTTGTCTGGAGATGTAAGCATACAGACTGAGGGGGCAGAAGACCCACCCTGAATGTAGAGGGCAGCAACTAGTAGGCTTGTCACTGGGACAGAATAAAAAGGGAAAAAAAAAGGTAGTATTTCCCTTTAGAAGAGCTCTGGTCCTCTTGTCACCCTTGGAAATTGGTCTCCAGTTCCCTCAGAGCTCCAGGTCAGACGCTCTAGCCTTCCAAAGCATACGCTTAGGTTTTCCAACTCAGACTCCCACCAGTGACTGCACAGTGAAATTTTGGGCCTCCAAACTTTGACTGCTACTAGATACTCCATGTCCCCAGGGCACAGGTGGCCAGTTTTATGTGGGCCTGATCCAGTAGTTACAGGGATTCCTCTGATTCTGTAAATCCTACCTAAATCTCTTGTATAATTATATGTATATTTTATGCTGAATCTATTCCTGCATAAAGTTCTAGTACAGGTTTTGGGACTGGAAGTGGCACTATTACTTTGGCTCTTGCAGACCACTTGACTCTGAAGCCTTTGTAACTGGTTTGTGGGAATCGTTGAGAAAAGGGTTGGAGATGCTCACTACACATGCCACCCCAGTGCTGAAAGCTGAGCTTGACAATTCTGGTCAGCACTCAGGAGACCAGAAAATTGGCAGTAATGTAGATGGTAAAGACAAGACCAAGGCTCAGAGATTTAAGTTAAACACATGAACTCCAGTGCCAAATTTTCTGAAACTGCCAGAAAATTTGTCTTCCTTTTACTCATGTCCTGAGACTGTGGAAGACAGGTAAGGGAGATAGGCTAAATTAATCTGACAGAAGAAATTTCAAGGCAATAGGTTATCACATATGCATTGTTGTTGGCTTCCAGCCAGGTCTACATTATGAATCAACTAATAGCTGAAAGCTTTAAAAAGTTTTGAGTTTAACCAAAAAGAACGTGCCTGAGATGTGAAAGAACAAAACAGCTAAAAAAATTTTAAGAAGTGAAGTACTTTCAATCAGAACAGGAATCTCAGGAATGAAGGTTTCTCAGGAATCAGCAAGATTCCACCTTTCCTCTAATTTGGGTGTAAAGGGATAAAGGTAAAAATATTGTTCTTGCTTTTTGAGATAGGCTCTCACTCCGTAGTGCAGGCTGGCCTTGAACTCACGTATGTAGCTCAGATTGGCCTCAAACAGTGATCCTCTTACCTCAACTGAGTGCTGGGATTACAGGTATGTCATTGTGCTCAGCTTAGATAAACTTTGTTAAGTTTTTCTTTTAGAGCCCCAAGACACCCAGCTCTGGAAGAGCCACATAAAGAACTGATTCTCCAGAATTCACTTTACAGTGCTCAGCCATCCAAGCACTTGGAGGCCTGATAGCCATGATCCAAGGGGACCTGACTGTTGCTCCAGCAGACAGCAACTATTGGTGTCACCCATGTGGCGCTGGTTTTACAGGAGTGCAGGATTTGGAGGATTCAGAAATGTGGAACATTTACTGAAGAAAATTATTGAGCAGAGCTAACTGAAGAACAAAGCCATGAATGGCTACAACTGACCATGCCATGGAGCTAGGGTCACCCAAGTGGCTTATGTTAGGTACAAACCCACTCAATCAACTAGACCAGACATACTGTGAGTAGATTTATTGGGGACATCAAGAAGGCTGGCTATGTAGTGGACTAAGACAGCAGTGAACAAGACAAGGCCATAGAGCTTTTAAGGAATAGGGAGGGTACTTGTTAGTTGGAATAGCTGTGGAAGAGCTAATCTTGGCAGGGCTACCTGTTCTGTGGGGGACCTTTCGATGTTAACAAAGAAGAGTTTCTATAGTTGCTTGCCCAGGTCAACGTCAGGTGGGCTTGTTCTGTGGCTTTCTGCATGAGCCCAAGGGGGAGAGAATTTGGGGGCAAGGTGCCCAGGAAACCAAGAGGGAGAGTGTTTAGGGTAGGTTGCCTGGGAAACATCAAATCCTAATCTATCAGTTTAGAGTCCATGTTTCATTGTATCTTGCCCTAGATTAGGAACATAGAGCTAAAGGATTTAATGTTTGCCTTCCTGAATTTAGGTTTTACTTCAGTCTCATTCCTCTCTACCCCAGTATTTCTTCCTTTTGCAATGGGATATTTTCCTGGTCAATATAGTGTTTAACTTTTCTATCTGTAGTGACCTTCAGCTGAGTTTGCCTTGAGTCTTACAGAAGAGAAACTGTTCTTTTCTGAAACTGTTAAAACTTAACAAAATCTTAGAGATGGACTAAAGGGTTTTCATATAAAGAGGTGTATATCTGTCTTTTAGGGGTCTGGAGTAGTATGTTATGGTTTAGCTCTAAAAAGACTATTTCCCAAGGGCCTTGAGTTCATTTTGCTCCTTAAGAAAAGATTATAGGAACTAGATTGCGGCTGAGTCTTGTGAGGTAGGAGCTGGTTAGAAGAGGTGGGTGACTAGGGCTGTGAGCTGCAAGGGGTGTCTCCCTCCCCGCCTCTTCTCTGAGCTCTGCCTCTTGACCACCATGACATGAGCTGCTTTCACTTGCCCAGGCCCTTCCCTTGAGACTGCTGGTCATGGACTGGAGCTTCTAAAACTTTTCCAATAAATCTCTTTGTGTCAGATGTTTCATCCTAGTGACATGGAAAGTGACTAAGACTGTTCTCTTTCATTTTCTTGGTTTTCTTCAGTGTCTATATATTTTGTTGGAAACATGGACTCACTGTGTAGTTCAGACTCAAACTTGTACTGATCTGCCTCAGCCTGCTGAGTGCTAGAATTGTAGGCATGCTCCTCCTTGCCAGGCTTCAGTGTTCTTTATATTATTAAAAATCATTCAATCAGGTTTTCCTTTAATAACATATTTTCAGTAAGACATGGTTATACATATTTGTGATCCCAGCAATCGGGGAAGCTGAGGCAGGAACACTGCTGTGAGTTTAAGGCCAGCCTGGGCTAGAGTGAGCTGATGTCAAAAGGGTTATTTCCTAAATAACTTGGGTGGACAGTAATTAAAAATGAAAAGTTAATTATATAATTTTCAGCTATATTTTGAGATTTCACTTGTAACTTTTTGGAAATGTATATTAACTGTGCAAAAATAATTTCTCATAACAACATCTGTATGATTTCCATTTTGACTCTTTTGCTTTTTCCTCCTGATTGTAATATTTTCTCGTCTGCTCATCTATTAATTTTACTATTGCTGAACAGTGTGGCCATTTATTGGGTCGAGATTTTGTCTTTCTTTAAAAAGCATTGTTTCTTGTGGGCAGGTAGTTGATCTATTGGCAAGTCTTGCTCTATTGACTGGCCAGAAGTCCAGGGCTTCAAGAACTGCATCCCTAGAGTATCCCTTATTTGATCCCTACTTTACACTTGCTCATCTCTGCACATTTGTCATTCAGACCTCAGGAAATCTTTATGCAAATTTCTGCAGGTGTCTCAGTGCAACTTCCTCCTGTGTGCTACCATGGCTTACAAATCCCAGTAAGAATCTGTGGTTTTCTACCAAGATACCTCCATTAGCTTTCAAAGCGCCTTTATGCAGAGGCAGGATGATATTATACATTACTACCTTGTTCTTAAAATCAGTCTTGGACTGTTGTGCACTGTGATACTGGTTAATATTCATTTCTAGGGGCCAGCAAGATGGTTCAGCAGTCTAAAGCACCTGCTTAGGAAAGCTGAGGCAACTGCAGGGACTGCGATTCAATCCCTGGCACCACATGCTGCACCAGCCCCACCCCCAGGGCAAGCTGAGCCAGCCATAATACAAAAAAAAAAAGAAAAAAAAAATTTCAGTTTTATAGTTGACTACAGGGACGGGTATGCACCATTATCCCATTATCACTGAATCATCCTTTTAGGGTTTTCTCTATGCTTCCACTCACCTCTTTTTTACCCTAATCCTTCCTCACCCTTTTCCTGAATACGCTGGGTGGAGGGCAACTCAAAATCAGAAGTTGCGTCTTTTTCACCATCCTCTTCAGCCTAACTGTGGGGACCTCGACGCTTTTCCTCTCTAGTATATTCAATGGAATTATTTTAAAAAATCATTTGATCTGATCAAAATGGCTTCATGCAACAAGGTGTCCTATATCCAAGTCAAATTTTTAAATACTTAAGTTTATCTTTATTTCATTTTGGGGATGCTCTAGAAATGTGAACATAACAGGTCTTGTTTTTTGTTTAATCATAAGATTTAGAATTTTGCACCATTTCCCACTGACATACTTGATAATACCTTTCAGAGTTTTAAAAAAAATCTTGTCACCTACAATTTGATGCCATGGAAACATTACATAAAGTGTCTTACATTTTGAAAATAAAGTTGAATGAGACTCACATATTCAAGCTACAAAAAACACAAAGTATTGTAAACCTGATTTTATATTTTATGCTTTAAAAAAATCACCAAGAAATTATGCTTCATAAACATTCTTTCAACACATATTTAGTATGACTTCCATATGCCAAACTAGGAGAAACAGATGTTTGCTTACCCTATGAACAGTCAAGTATTTAGTTATATTCCTGTCCTTTAATAACCAATTGGTATATTGAAAAGTAATGAAAAATCTGGAATTATAGGGTAGAAAACAGGTTAAAGAATACAGGAGTATCATACTATACATCAGGGAAATGCCTTGCATGTTACATGCTACACAGGATAGCTAGGAGGGAGACTTGGAAAAGTATGATTTCCAAAGAGAAAGTTATCTACCTAGCTTATTTGGGACTTTGATTCCCTAACACCTTTTTATTTGTTTGTTTAAATGAATACGCTCATGAAAATGCTATTGGATGAGTTAAAACAGACTTTTAAGATATACTGAGATAGGATGGGTCTTATCTTTCACTAAAAACCATCTTTACAACAGGTAATTTTCAATTCAGAAGTGACATGAAAAGCAACCGAGATAAGAATTATGGGCCAAGTAATAAAATGTCATACCATTTCGTAACATGTGAGGTAAGTTTGAAAATTATGTAAGAGGAAACTAAAACTGAATTGCAGTTTATAAAATTATGTCAGGCTTAGACAGTTACCAAGCATCTAAGAATTCACTTAAGTGATCATCTAATAGAAGCAAATATACTCTAAACAATTACATTTAAAGTGAATTATACTTCTAGTAAAATACAGCACACAGCATTGCAAGATAATGGACAAAAAACTAACACCATGTTTGTCCACTGTGTTTAGTTCTAAGAACAGAACTAGAAGTTTAACAAGTGCATTCCAGATGAAGTAACTAGTGATGAGGGGGCTGAAAATTTGTTTGTAAAGCGAACTTCAGAAGACTTTTTTTTTGGTGGGACTGGGGTTTGAACTCATGACCTTGCACTTGCCAGGCAGGCACTTGTGCCACAGAGCTATCTCCCTGGTCTCAGGAGACTTTTCTAATGTTAAAAATTCTGGGTATTTGTGCAGAAACACAGTATTATGCACAATAAATTCAAATGAAGATTAGAGAAAATAAAACTAATAACCATAGTGCTGCTGTCATCTTCAGTGGATGAATACTATTACAGACTCAAAGTAATAAGCACTCTAGAATGGGAAGTTTAATTTTACATTCCATATGAAGCTTTAATTCTGACAATACCCAAATAGTATTACAACTTTAGTAGTACTTTTCATGCCCAAAACCTAGTTCCAGTGACATTAATTTCATGTTCACAAAGCAATAAATATATTCATCCACCATTTATTGAATTGCAAATCAGATAAATTAGATGTTATGCTGGTTGAGAGAATAAGCCTCGAAAACTCATCTTGGTGGGTTCTTGGATGTCACAGTATATAGGAACATTTTTGGAATGTTTAAATTATTAGAAGTCAAGAATATGAAGTACCTTTTGAGGTTTCAACAATAAAAATACTTTTAAAAGGCCATGATATTTGGTAATAAATTAGATTTATACAAGTGATAATTTCAAAATAAATAATACCTGAGTTGAAAATGCTCCTTATCCCACCCCAGCACACTTTATATCCCATTACCATTTAGATCAGTGTGTTGCTGAAACTTTAATGAGCAAACCTTTCCCTTGGAGCTCTTTTAAGAATACAGTTTCTGATTATATTGCAGGACCTGCAGTGTCTTCATTTCTAACAAACTACGGTTGAAGCTGATACTACTGGTCCTTAGATCATTTTTTGAGAAGCAAGGTGGCCTGTTTGGTTTTTACAGATTTCATGCTGTATTATTTTAGAATCAAAAATAAAATAACAAAAACTGATCCCAAAAAAGTAAATTTTGGAAGAAACAGAATGTTTAAGAGAAAGCATAAAGTATACTCAGTTGGCAGTGTTTCTATTTGTCTGACAGTGACATTTTGGATTTATCACAATATAAATCAGGACACCAAGTTCTGGTAACCATAAAAAATGAAGTTACTATTTTTTGAGGCTCTCTGCCAATTAATTCAAGTCCAGAAAATTTAAGCCAGTACACTGCAAAACCACTATAAAAAGCTTTAATGATATACTGTCCATTTAAATTATTTGTAAACTTGCCTTAAGCTATTCCATCTCCTCCTCCTCTTTCAACAAATAAATGCTGCTTTTTCTTCTGTCTAACAGTTAAACAGCGTGTGACACCCAATGCCCCTCCCTTTAAAAATCGAACAAAATTGTCTCCAACCAGAGGACCCAATGCAAAAAGGTTGGCTTCTTTAACACATTCATAGGTATAGGCATCTATTTCCACAGGATTACTCTTACAAGTGATTGGCTGACTTGAGTTATGGCCAAGGTAACACCCTTGTTCTTTCAGAAAAGACAAATTAGGATGAGAACCTATCAGTACTACTGCTGCAGACAGCTTAAATATTTTCTTCAATCCAGAGACACTCTGAAGAACACACTTCATGTCCGACATAAAGGAAAGCACATGGTGCTCAGGAAAACTGGTATAATCAGGTAAAAGATTTGAGTCTGTAGAATATGACTGAGTACACATCATATGATAGACTTTATGGTATTCAGGATAAAGCTTCTTCGGAAGCTGCTTGAAAATTAAGCTTGCATCTGTTACTCGTTTGCGAAATACATGGATCACAGGAATATTACTATTATAAGCACACAACACTGCATCAGCTGCAGTAAGTCCAGAACCCACAATTAAGACCGGATCCACTTTGCCACGGAATTTCCCTTTGCTTATAGCAGTTCCAAATTCAGGCATTGAATGAAACACAAAAGGAAAATCTTCACCTTCAACTTCGAGATGGGCAGGAGAATCCAATGTTCCAGTTGCTAGAGCTACATTCTCAGCGAAGAGGCAAAAGGGAACAGGAGAACCATTCGTTATTTGCTGATAACCTCTGATTTCCCAGTTTCTCTTGACAAATTTTGATTTCTCGATCTGTAAATGCTCTGTTGAAACATCTCTGTCTTGACTATCAGTGTCATCTTGATCTCTGTAGAGTCTTGATACAGAGGTTATGTAAGTATTTTCTCTGAAATTCTTCTGAAGACCCATGACTTTTACATAATGTTTATAGTAGCGAGCTATTTCTTCTGGCATAACTCGATCACCTTTTAGGTTCCTATTAAAAGAAAAACTAACCATAAATATAGTACTTTTAGTTCATAATCAATACTGCATTTGATAACTTCTGGACCACCTTAAACATCATCCTAATACTTTACAAAGAAGTCTGATATTTTACCTATTTAACAAAATATCAGCAACTTAGTTTTACCAACAGAAAAATTCCAATGACTAATGTGATTCACAATGTATGCTCAAATGTGATAATAAATGAAAAGGGACTAAATGGAGATATCTAAAAACTAGACTTTTATATCTTACAATTATAATCTAACTATAAAGTGAATTAATAATCACTAGGAAATTCTAGGTTTAATTGTAATAATATCTGTATATTTTACAGAGATAATATCATCTTTACTTTGGACTTGTACTGATCCTCCTGTCTCAGCCTAACTAGTGCTGGGATTACAGGTATGCACCACCAAGCCCCATTCGGGGCCTGCACAACATGTGGTACCAGGGATTTAACTTGAGACTTTGCACTTGCCAAGCAGGCTTATGCCACCGAGTTATCTTTCCAGCCCTTTACATGGTTTTTAGTAAGCTGCTATTCTAATGACAGGAAATAATTTAGATATAGCTTCTGGTAAATGAAATCATCTTATAGCTAAGTAAACAAGTTACAACATTTTGTTATTTTCTTACTCATAAAAATACAAAAATATAATCTGTTTTTTATGAAAATGTATATTAGCACATTTTCCATTTTCCACTTGAATTTTGGTTTTTTTCCACTTTAATTTTAAAGCAAAGGTCAGTAAGCTCCCTTAACTCCATTCCTTAACTAGGAGGTTGCAATGAAATCCCACCTAATTATTTAACAGGCTTTCCTTAAAATTGAGATTTCAAAAATACTATATTAATTCTGAGTAATTACTGAAAATCCTTCTACTAGTTTCTCTTATCACCTCCATTTTATGGACTAGGACACTGATAAGTAGTTTAACTTCCCAGTTACAATATGGGAATTAGTCAGAACTCGGGACCCACCATTCTCCGAGAGACATGACAGTCTGCTCTCTACACTGCACAAAAGCCAGGGCTAAAGCCAATGTTTACCACAAGATTCACTGCCACACATTATTCAAGATTAAGTATGCATAATTTAGGAAGAGTAAATGCTTCCGGTGCAAAAATGAGAAAGCATTCCCTTTTCTTACTCATTTTACAGAGGGAAGAATATGCTGAGGTATTTTCCTTGCTTTATTACAGAAATCAAGAACTTGTACAACGGCCTTTACAAACTTTTAAGTTTCAAACCCATGTATAATTCTTTTTTTAAAACCTAAAAGATCTTTCTGAAGGTTCATTTGCTCTTCTATCTCAAGTACAGGAAAATCTCTATGAATTAACATGGCTTCTATTTAGTAGGAAGTCACATACTCAAATGTTAAATCCTTGCCCTAACATAGGTTAATTAACCCCACCAATTAACTTCCTGCTTTGTCT
>PVKN010026614.1:0-13720 GCA_004027915.1 Capromys pilorides | reverse complement strand
AAAGAAAAGCAGTAACTTCTGTTATTCAAAACACCCAGTAGTTCATGATACTTTTTTGTTCACTTTAGAAATGCAGGTATACAGTGAAGTCTAATTTCTCTAATGCTCAATGTGCTTTAAACTGAATAGAGAAAATATAATTAAATGTTACATTTATTTGAAATAAAACCGATTCTAAATTTAATTCCATTTCTGTGTTTTCTGTAATGTGCAAAATGCCGATTTTTAAAATGTTATAGAAAATTGTATTTCCTTATATTAGGATTTAATAAACTTGAATGTACCCTGAAAAGTAATTTTTTAATACATTTTTAATGGAAAGTTTTAGAAAAGACTTGTACAAGCTGAGGATATAGCTCAGTGGCACAGTGCCTGCCTGGCAAGCTCAAGGTCTTGAGTTTGATTTCCAGCACCAAAAAATAAAAAAACAAAACAAACAAACAAACAAAACACACACACACACACACACACACACATACACTTTTTTTTTTTTTTTTTTTTTTTGTGGGACTGGGGTTCGAACTCACGATCTTGCGCTTGCCAGACAGGCACTTGTGCCACAGAGCTCTCTCCCCAGCCCCAAGACTTGTACATGTTTCAAAGAACATATTAATCTGTACAGATTGTCCAGATGATTTTTATTTTGGCAAAGTAATAGATAGTATCAAAGAATACCCTAAGCACAGTATAGCAACGTCACATCTCTTCCCTTCACACAGGGTAGAGAGAATCAAATATATTAGCATCTCCCCATCTCTAAGAGTGAACTTTCTCTAATAATACCCAAGTATGGCACAGAACAAATGACCCACATCTTTGTCAAGACTGTTCGAGACAGTGCACATGCTGACAAATCGTGGGAAAATCAGAGGTTTCTAAGACTTGTTCTAAAAGAAAAATAGTAGCAATGTTGAGTGATTGGTTTGTGTCAGGTTATAGGCTTAGTATGTCACTTGTATTCCCTGATTTAGTACTTATAATAGTCCTATAAATAGTTATCATTTTCATATTATTATTGTTAAGTATTAGTGTTCTTCATATACACATGGAGTAACTCAGACGTAAGAAATGTTCATTTCCTGAGGGTTACACGGCCAGTGTGGGTGGGGCTAGTGAGTGGAATCTGCAGTTTGGAAGCTACTGTGCCGCTTCTGACCTTGCACAGAGCTTTCAGGCTAAGGCACAAAGATCCTTTCGGTAGAGGAGCCAGATTACTTCTGGGACTATTCCATTATAAAAACATGACATTCTATAAGCAAATAGAACAAATAATTTTTTTAAGAAAGTTTTTGGTTGTCGCAGGGTCTCGCTATGTAGCTCAGACTCGTGGTGATCCTGCTTTCAGACTCCCCAGCACTGGGATTACAGGCTTGTGTCACTACACCCAGACTCTGTGGCCAGCTCACCCTCCCTGGGGGCAGGGCTGGCATTGCCTGTGGTGCTGGGGATCGAACCCCTGTCCCTGCGCTTGCCTCACTTTGCCTAAGTAGGCACTTTAGTGCTCTGAGCTATCACGCCAGCCTCAGAATAATTTTTAGCATTCCCTGTAGCACCTTTTAAGTATCAATTTGGTATTTTGAACGTATTACATGCCCAAAGCTTCCCTGTGCTTAGTTTCATAACCAACAGCCACAGCCAGAGGTCTCAGTCTTCCTGCTGTTGTTGGGGATGCAGGGCCTCAGGCACTTCAATGTCTTCAGGATGTGTCATGGTTTTGTGGGCAGCAGATGAGCGAGGATGAAGCAGATGAGTCTCGTCTGTAGAAATCCAGATCACTGTTGTCCAGAAGAATAAAACTGACCATGATCGCATAGATATTTTCAAGTTTTGTATCCACTAGTGAATTTATTTCAGCTTTCTTGATGTGTATGTGTTGGAATTTTCTTCTCAGCCAGCTGTGACTTTTTTTTTTTTTGCTTCCTCCTTTATTTATTTATTTATGTGTGTGTGTGTGTGTGTGCACGTGTGTGTGTGCACGTGTGTGTGTGCGTGTCTGTTTTGGAGACAAGGTCTCACTATGCAGTTTCAGCTGGCCTTGAGTCTACTTTTTTAGCCCAGGCTGGTCTCGAACTCGAACCAATCCTCCTGTCTCAGTCTCCCTGGTGCTGGGATTACAGGCGTGCGCCACCATGGCCTGGTTTCCTACATTATTTAAAGAGTTTTTTAAAAAACACCTTTAGCATACATTCAGTTTCTATCTGAATATGACTCACAATTTCACCAGATTTTTTTTAATTCCTGCCACTCTTTTTCTTCCTTCCATTTGAATATCTGTTGCTGGGAGCAGACAAACTTCAGCCTGGGGGTTGAATCCAGCCCCCATAGTGTGTTTGTGTGGCCCACTGGCTAGCAAGGATATTTCCATTTTCAGTTGGCAAGAAAAAAGAAAATGCAGAGTTTGTGGCAAATGAAAATTATACCAAACTCAGGCTTTAGCGTCCATAAATAGTTTGGCTTGGACACAGCGATGCTTATTAGTGTACATTTTGGTTGTGGCTGCATTCTTGCTTCAAAAGCAGAATCAAGGGTTGCTCAAGAGATCGAGGGTCTAATCTGCCTATCTTTTAGCTCCTTCTCATTTACATATTTTATTTATTTTTTTCAATGTATTTGATACAGGGTCTCATTATGCAGCTCAGACCCATAGTGATCCTCCTGTTTTCAGCCTCCTCAGCGCTGGGATTACAGGCACCACAGGGACAGAACCCAGGTGCCTACACTTGCCTAAGCCGGTACTTAGTCCACTGAGCTATCTCACTGACCCTTCATTTACATATTTAAACTGTATCCTATCTGCCTCCCCTGCTCAACCCCACTGGCTCAAGACACCCTGAAACCAACCTAACCTTGAGCTTCCCTCATGTCTAGAGGCGTGAGTGGGGCTGTCATCAACAGTAGCCCTGCAGTATTCCCTGTGTCTTCTCTCTCAAAGAGTAATTTCTACCATTGCCTACCCTGCCTCCTTCTTCACCCAACTCATCAATATTAACAACAACAAAAAAAATGGGCTCGAAAGACGATTCAGCAGTCTAAAGCACCTGCTTAGGCAAACTTAGGCAACAGCAGGGACCACAGTTTAATCCCCGGCACCACATGCTGGGCCAGCCCCATTCCCCCCCAGGGCAGGCTGAGCTGGCTATAAAAAAAAAGAAAGAAAAACGTATTCAGTGATCATTATTGTATTTTCAAAATTCAACAACAAATGTAGGAATAAATTTTTTTTCTTGTATAAATATCCATATAATGTCCTCAAGTTTGCCTCTTGGACTGTAAAGCCTAACATATATTATTTTAACTTTTTATAGTAAAGGTTTGCCAACTACCCATTATGTCAATGAGAGGTGCTACTCTACTCCTCACGTGTGTAACAGAGACCTGGAAGCAACTATTTCCTGAGACTGGGAAACCAAAATTAAGCAAATTAACAGCTGTATGTTTAGTTTAGGTGACAACCAACTAAAACAATCAAATGGTGTAGCACTGGTGGGGTAGGAGATTAGGGGTGGAGCCAAACTGGCTAAACAATGGGACATAGCCTACCAGTCTTAGATACAGGGCATGAGTGCACAACACAGACTCCAGGACTACGCTGTAGTCCCTGAGCACAGCAGATGGAGCCAATCAGAAAGATGCTGTTTTTAACTCTTCATTTACCTCTGGCCCCGAAGTGAATGAATCTTGAATAGGACAGTTTAACTTTGCCACTAGGCCAAGAGAGTTTTTGTTAGCACAGCCCTCCCAAGTGCATTGATTTGCATGGAGAGAGAAGCCAATCTAGGCATTCCAGATACAAAAGAGTCTCTTCAATTATCCCTGTGGCTGCTGTGAGGCTTTCACTCCCACCTCCACCCTCCCTAGACCTCCCAACCCCTCAGCCCCCCACCCCCACCCCTATCACTCTGCAGGCATGTTTCTTTTCCACCTTCATTAAATGCATGCCCCAACCACCTTTTCTGTGGCTACTCCAGTTTATTGCTCTGGATGCCTGCAAAGAATTTCCCTGGGCCCCACGAACTGGTAACACTGGTTCAGGAGCACAGTTTCGGTTGGCCTTGTGCTCCCTTTTGTAGCCCAGGCTGATCTCAAACTCATGGTGATGTTTGTGTCTCAGCCTCCCTAATGCTGGGATTACAGGCACCACCTCTAGTTCTAAAGCATTGTTTTCTAATCTGTGCTTCTCAAGGGAGCAATGGCCCTTCCCTCAACCTACCCAAAGACTGAGACTCTGTTTAGACCCAACTCTATTTTAAGTGGAACTAACCTTTGACCACCACTAATAACTCCCAACAAACAGCTATCTAACTACTAATCTCCTCATAGTTTTTGGTATTTATTTATTTATCTATTTTATGTATTTGGTATAGGGTCTCAGTTTGGACTTGTAGTGATCCTTCTGTCTCAGCTTTCCAGGGCTGGGATTACAGGTGTGCACCACCATACTGGGTCTTGGTGGCAGGTAGCATGCCCTGCAGAAGAGCCGGCACAGCACATAGTGCAGGGGATCGAATCCCAGGCTCTACACTCACCTAAGCAGACACTTAGTCCACTGAGCTACCTCACCAGCCCTAGTTGTACATTTTAGATATAGTTGAATTTTCTTCAGGGCTTAAAACTCAGCTGAAGTCTATGTGAATCTGTCTGTCTCAGATTGCAACCCTTATAATTCCTGAATAAATGTGATTATTCTTTATTGTCAACCAGGCCGACTGTATTCTTAGTTGATAAGATTCAGCTTGTATTTTAGAAATACCATCACAAAACGTAGGGGGTAAGAGTATTGAGGCTTGGTGTTGTGGCACCGGGATCTCGTATGGGTGGTTTCTAGGTGTTCTCTGTGCAGAGGGAAAAATTGGCCAAGACAAGCTGGAAAAGTAATTGCAGTTTTATTAAAGGTAGAAAAAGAAACATTATCTGCGGATGAGTTTGGGCCAAGTAAAAGTAGGAAAAAAAATACGCTCTACAGCATGGGGCTGGGCCACCATGGAAGAGCAGTCACACTGGCCAAAACTCAGCATGGATGGTCCCTTCTGCGTGGCCTGCTCTTCTAGGCCACACCACCCAAAACCTGCTGGAGAGGCCCATGCAGAGGACTTTTGGCAACTGTCTAGTTCAGTATGTGCATCCTGGGATTGTGTAATTAACAGGTAAACTTCCCCAGCCAGTTTTACCACACCCTAATCTCCTGTCTCAATTCTCAACAGGATGTAGGAAACTTGCTCTCCAGTTGGTCTGAAAAGAAAATGTGTGTGTGTGTGTGTGTGTGTGTGTGAGAGAGAGAGAGAGAGAGAGAGAGAGAGAGTGTGTGTATGTGTGTATCTACAAGAGTTTTATTGGAGAACTACTACCTAAGAATTCTGATTTCTTCTAAATTGTGATTCATGTGTTAAGGCAAAAGAATTCCTTTTGAACACACAAAGCCTTAGGAGGTGCATTACTCCTGTGATACTGTCAACGAGATATATTTGTATACAAAGGCAAAATGAAATATTCTAAGAACTTTATGCAGAAAAATGGTGATATTTATAAATAAATCCAATTTTTTAATTAAAAACACTAACAGATTCAGATAGCTGAATCAGGACTAAAGAAATAATCAAATATAACTAGAGATCCATAGAAATTTTAATTAAATATCTGAGGATATATTACACATTTCTATGCTAATATTATAGAAAATGTACATGAAATGGATGATTTAGGGGAAAAACAAAAATTTACAAAAAGTCTAGTGCCAATAACAATGATGCTATAAAAAAAGTATTGTGCAGGGCTGGTGAGATGGTTCAGCAGTCTAAAGCTTAGGAAAACTTAGGAACTGGAAGGACTGTGGTTCGATTCCCCGGCACCACATACTGTGCCAGCCCCAGTCCCAGGGCAGGCTGAGCCAGCCATAATACAAAAATAAATAAATAAAATAATAAAATTTAAAAAAAGTATTGTACATTTTAAAAACGAAAAACTAGAAAAGGCCGGGCTTACTTACCCTCAAAGGTAGATTCTCCTACTTGAATCTTCAGGAATATGATTAGCAATTGTTGAATTTTGTGGTCTCTGTCTTTAGTCTGAAGGCACCGCTGGGCACAGTGGCTATCCCACTGAAAACACTCCCCTGACATCTAAGACGTGTACCTGAGCTACAAAGAACCATGCTGGCACACGTGCTGAGTGCCACTTCAGGGCTGGGCAATAAAATTACATAGGTTTATGAACTTGGTTTATTAGCTTACCCTAAATAATACACCATACAATACATACCAAACATAAAGGATAAAAATGTTCCATTTACTTCTGCTCATATTTTTCCTCCCTTCTTTGCTTTTTGAAAGAATTAAAATAAGCCATTTTAACAATACCCAACAACAAGAAAAACAAAAATGTACCTGTCAAGCATGCCCACAATCCCAGCACTTTGGAAGCCGGGAGAGGCAGAGGAGGACCTCTGTGTGTACAAGACCAGCTGAGCTACAAACTAAATTCAAGGCCCACCTAAACCACACACCAAGGCCTTCTTTTTAAAAATGTAAGATTAAATTGTTAGAAAAATGAGAACTTCCAAAAGAAAAAAGAAAGTCCACACATGCAGAGAAGAGATGAGGGCAACCAGTCCTGCTTAGAACACCCACAAATCTGGCTGTATCAACCTTCTCTGTAGAAAATGGCACCAAAGCAAGGCAAAATAATAGTGGAGTGACTTCAAGGAGCTAACAATTTGAAAACCAGATCTGGATCAGCTTGGAGCACATAGTAGGACCACGGATAAAGTACAAGGAACATGCCTGACCTGGCACAGGCATGACAGGTCGCGTTTCCATTCCTGTCCTGGCCCTCACCTGGCACCTTGCAGGTGAGCTGCCCTGCTCCCTCTTGCCACCAAACGCCCCCTTGAGCCCTCTGGCAGCGTCATCCTAAGGAAGCCTAAGCCGGTGAGCTCATCCTCCTAAGAAAATGTGTGCGTCTCCTATCTTTTGCCTTACAATTGCTGTAAGATAGAATAAACCGCATGCTACTATTGATACCAAATTATTTACTATATTGATATCAAAATCTTTTTAAGAATCATATGTACAGGGTCCGGCAAGATGGTTTAGCAGTCTAAAGCACCTGCTTAGGCAAGCTTAGGCAGCTGCAGGGACCACGGTTTGATCCCTGGAACCACATGCTGCGCCAGCCCCACCCCCAGGGCAGGCTGAGCCAGCCGCAACACAAATAAATAAAGTTAAAATAAAACAAAATAATTAAAAAAAAAAAAAAAAGAATCAGATGTACAGTAGTCCCTCAGTATTTCGCAGTTTGACCTTCGCGGACTCACTGTTTCGCGGGATTTCAAAAAATATTCATCTAAATTATTTATCGTAGTTCTTTTGCTATTTCGCGGAATTTCTTAGTACTGTACAGTGTATGTATGTTCTTAAAATTACATAGGTTTACGAATTTAGAAAATGGTTAAGAACATTACAAGTATTTTTAAAAATGTGAGGAAGGTTTATAGGAGTGTGGAAAGGGTTTATAAGGATATATATATATATATATATATATATATATATAAAATCATCGCTACTTCACTGAGTTTCACTTATCGCGGGGATGTCTGGAACATAACCTCCGCAATAAATGAGAGACCACTGTATATGGAAACCCTTTACAACGTATAGATTTGCATATTCCATGACCTAGAGAAATTCTTTATCTGATCTAACACAGCTTCTCACCATGAACTACAGCAAACACACAAAGAAAATCTCCGATAACTTTGATGTTCAGCTAAAATTAGTGTCTGCTGACCTCAGACCATTTCTGTGTTTTAAAATTGGCTGTGCACATGGATATTTCCCTCTCTGTTTCTTCTCTCTCTCTCTCTCTCTCTCTCTCTCTCTCTCTCTCTCTCTCTTTCTCTCTCTCTTTCTTCCTTTTCAAGTACTGGGATTTGAACTCAGGGCCTGCCACATGTTAGGCAAATTCTCTGGTGCTGATCTACACCCCAAGCCCTTTAAAAAGTTTTATTTTGAGACGAGGTCTTCTTCCATTGCTCAGGCTGGCCTCAAAGGTAAGCCCCTCCTGCATGCACTACATGCTGGCTTGCATGTCAGTCTCACGAAGGCCAGGACAGATTTTCAATTTTGCATTCCCTAGTAGAGTGCTTTGTACACACCACAGTAAAAGCTGGATGACCATTTAGTGAATACTGTCAAATAATGACTAAAACTTCTTGCCAATTATAGTCATATCAAGGTACTCTTCATACAGGGGCAAAAATATCGCGTTACGTTATTATGCAATTATGAATTTCATAAATGCCTTCATTTGAATTAGTAGTAGGTAAAGTAACTTTTTACTCACATGTCTAAAATTATTAGGCATAAAAGCATCGTTAGATCATATAGATGAGGTGTTATTAAAAAATTCATTAATAAAAATAAAATAGGGGCCGGCGAGATGGTTCAGTGGTCTAAAGCGCCTGCTTAGGAGGGCTCAGGCAACTGCGGGGACTGCGGTTCGATCCCCGGCACCACATGCTGCGCCAGCGCCACCACCAGGGCAGGCTGAGCCAGCCACAAAATGAATAAATAAACAAACAAACACAACAAGCAAACAAATAAATAAATAAATAAAATTTAAAAAAATAAAATAAAATAAAATAAAAAAAGAAAAATTCAATGAATGTCTACATTTAAAAAAAATTATTTATGGTAAAAAAAAAAAAACACATCGACAATAATTCCCTTCAAAATATTCTCTCTTGCTTAAAACACACTCATCCCATCATTTTTGTCACTTTCTAAAGTAGCTCTAGAAGTCTTTTTCTGGGACTTTAGTCATGCTATTCTGGTTCCCTGATATGCTCGACTGGTTCAAACCATTTAGCCTGTATGGGGTGTCTTGACTTTGGGAGGACACATGGCAGCAGCATTCGTTGTATTTTCAGTGACACTTCTTAAAGACATTCACACAAGAGGACTCTCAGAATTGCTCCATAAAGTGACAAGAGTGTTTGAAACTTGGAGGTGGGGGGAGGGGGGGTGCTATTTTCAGGGAGTTTTTTTTTTTTTCCCTACAGGGTCTCACTATACAACTCATAGTGATCCACCTGTTTCCTGGCCCCCAAGTGCTGGGATTACAGGAGCATGCTATCGTGCCTGGACTCCATCGCCGACTCAGTGCACTCGAGAGCGGGGCCGGTTTAGCAGGTGGGGCCAGGAACCGAACCCTGACCCCTGCGCTTTCCTAAGCAAGTGCTTAATCCACTGAGCTATACTGCTGGCCCTTCAGAGAGTTTAATGACAATGTGTCTTTTACTGCAATCATTTTTTTTTTTTTAGTGTAGATATTCACAGTATATTTTGATCATCCTTTGTATACGTATGTGCATGTGTGTACATATATATGTATATATACATAATACTAAAATAAAATAGAACTGGCTTTCAAGTGCTCTGAGAATCGATTGATGGTTTTCTTTTTAGTATGGAAAATAGTGATCAAGAAAGATAGATATGTGCTTCTAGTGTCACCTCTCCTTCCCAATGACTTCTGGCAGACATTGCTAATCTATGAAGGTGTTTCTTAAGTGGGAGTTGCCTTTAGGATCCTATTTATCCCAATAGTTCACACAGTTGACTGTGAATTATGTGATGAGGCATACGAATAATAGATGAGTCATCCATCCTTGAAATAACGACAAGCTAATTAAGTTGATTATTTTTTTTTAAATTTTATTTATTTATTTGTTTGCTTGTTGTGTTTGTTTGTTTCTTCTTATTTATTTTTTTGTGGCTGGCTCAGCCTGCCCTGGTGGTGGTGCTGGCGCAGCATGTGGTGCCGGGGATCGAACTGCAGTCCCTGCAGTTGCCTGAGCTTTCCTAAGCAGGCGCTTTAGACCACTGAACCATCTCGCCGGCCCCAAGTTGATTATTTTTAAGTGTCATTTCTTTCTTTCTTTTAACTTTATGTTATGGCCAGCTCAGCCTGCCGGGGGGGGGGGGGGGGGGGGCCTGGCTGGCACAGCATATGGTGCCAGGGATTGCCGTGGTTCCCTAAGCTTGCCTAAGTAGGCACTTTAGACTGCTGAGCTATCTCACTGGCCCTAAGTGTCATTTCTTAATTCATCGTTGTCCTTGCTTGTCTGTGATTTGAGTCCTTTCCCCTCTTGGTTTTCTTTTACTCATTTATAAATGTTGTATTTCTGTCTTCTGTTGATTCATCCTGTTTTAGTGGGAAGGTACCTCAATGCCGTGGCAATCTCTACAGCCACTGTGCAGAGAGGAACTTAGAAAGGCTCACTGACTGAAGATGCTGAAGTTAATTGAATCACTGTTAATTGAATCAATTTAGTGTACACAAGAAGCAAGGGGCAAAGACAAAATAGTATCAACATACTTAGGAAAAGACGCAGTCCAGAGGGCAGGATCAAATGACTTGAATCGTGTGTCACGAAGTGTTCAACTATCCCTTCTCCCTTTCTTCTGCATCAATTTACTCCTGCTAACAAAAGAAGATCAAAGTTGAGAGTAAGCTAAGAAGGCCCAGCGGATGGAAACTGCCAAGAATCTACTCATATTTTCTCTACCAGAAAACTCAAGGACTCATATGCCTGGAAATATTTATTACTCAGCACTTACATC
Source organism: Capromys pilorides (assembly GCA_004027915.1). Classification (NCBI taxonomy): domain Eukaryota; kingdom Metazoa; phylum Chordata; class Mammalia; order Rodentia; family Capromyidae; genus Capromys; species Capromys pilorides. The sequence continues at coordinate 3,101 of PVKN010026614.1, read as the reverse complement.
TTCATGGACACTCATAGATATTATTCAACCGTTTGCAGAAGAGAACGCATTGGATCAGTGTGGTTCCTTGTGGATATTTGGTCCCTTGAATGTCTCATGAATATTTAATGTTTACTTGGATCTTCTAGCTCTTCCTGTCTATATATTCGGCCTATATATTATTTCTACCGAGAACAATAATTTGGTTCCATAGGTCTTATCCTACTAATGAATTTCATCCAAATTACTTAGGAGACTATCACTAAGATTCACCACCTCATTTTTTTTTTTCTGTGTGTCTTAGTTACTTTTTACTCTTTGCTGGGACAAATACCCAACACTCAAAATGAAGAAAGGAAAGGTTTATTTAGTTCACAGTTACTGGAGGTTTCAGTCCATATTCAGCTGGTTCCAAGGCAGAGAGGCACAGGGCAGAGAGCAGCAGTTTATGGCGGCGGAACAGCAATAATCTCGACAGAGGCAAGAGACCAACCAGGGCACCAGAGAGCAACAGCATGAGTCTGTCTTTCTATCTCCCTTTATATTACATTCAGGCTCTCTGCCTCAGCCTATCTGCTTTAGGCCACACCCATAATCCCAGAAGTACTCAGACCCATAATTCCATCAGTACTAAAACACATAATCCCAGTGGATCAAGAGTCAAGTCTCAAACTCTAGAAGTCCCTGTCCCATGATTGCATGAGGCTTTGGGGGGACAACTAGACACAAACTATAACACAGCGTATTAGCAATATTCTTGTGATATTACCATTAAAATCAGTTCAATAAATAATATTTCATTAAATCCTCAGGACGTCACTGGCTATCTGCACATAAGAGACAACCACTATACAGCACAGAGATTAAAAGTTTCATAAATGAAGCAGAAAGTCTTCACGCCCCAAAGGAGCTCTACATAGCTTTTTAGAATAATGGATGCTACATTTATTATCAAGCCACTCACTGAGCTCGTTAAAAGAAAGAAAAGGATATCAGACGGCACTTTACTGAGGCAGTAAAAGTAACAGGGGTAGCTTCACGGTGTACGTAGTAGTTGCAATGTGCCCTAAAGAACAACTAGGATTTCTAAACTAATAAGGGAAGTGGTGATGGGAGAGAGGGGTGACTCCTTCAAGCAGAGGAAAAATATTAACCTAGATGGGGAGCTGGGAGGTGAGAGGCCTTTAATAAGGACGACAAATGCTCCAATTAGGATATTAAAAGAATATTATCCAGCTAATAAAGAAATGAAAATAAAGCACTATGGGGTTGGGGTGGTCAAGCTGACTAGGAATCTAAAAGAAATTTAATTTTAAATTTCCCAGCAGTTCTATTTATCCACAGAGAAGAGATACTATTAGGGTAAATTTAAGGATAAATTTCAGAACCCAGGATGACTTAACATTTACATTGGGCAGTTTCTTTTTCACTTCTTGATTATCCGATTGGATACTTTCGTTAGTCTCTGTGGAGGTAAGCTGAACCAGCATTTTACCCTTTGAAATATAGAAGTACCATCTAGTGGTGACAGAAGGCAACCACAGGAATGGAATTAAGTGGAAAACATTTACAGTACGGTACTTGTTTATGTAACAGTTAATTAATAACTGAGGGCCTTGTGCTACTGTTATAGGAAAATAAAAGTAGTTTGAGGTGACAGAAATGTTTAATTATTGGATTAAAAGACACAGTGATCCGATAATAAATGCACTATGGAGAAGGATTTTATTAAAAATGTTCCTATCAGAAACTTAACATCAGATTGTTTGGGGCATGCACTGTAAAGCATGAACTGTTTGATTTTGGAGAAAAAGTTGAGAAATAAAAGTGAGTGCTAACGAGGACAAGGCTGACATACTGAAGATAGCAGCATTCTTCCAGAATGTTCTCTCTGTCTAACTCCTGCTTAGCCTTGAGAACCTAGCTTAGACCTGAGTTCTTCTGAATGTTGTTCCTTAATCTCCCCACTCCCAGCCTGCCATAGAGGAGCCACTAATACCCAGACAGGAACACCACACCTGGAATACGTGTTCCTACACCCCACTGTGACTTCCTGTTTTACGTCCCTAACAAAAGTCTGTACTGCTGAACAGCTGTTAACATGTCTGTCTCTTCTACCATTTTATCTCAGATTAGTGAAGATAGCAACTATAATGGAAATGTGTCAAGTAAGAGTATTGAAATATAATATTGATAAAGCATAAGTGAAAAAACATTCCAAACACCCTTTGTAGAAAAAAGATTTTTTCCTCATGTATTGATTCCCTTTATGATTTTCATTAATTTGTAATCCCTTTTGTTTACTGTTTTTAGAGTATTTAGTTTCTATCTCACTGATAGAACAATAGTAGGTAAACAGGGCGAGGTGGCGCACACCTATAATCCCTGCACTTGGGCGACTGAGGCAAGAGAACTGGTGTGAGTTCAAGACCAGCCTGGGCTACAAAAGTGAGCTCAAGGCCAGCCTGAACTGCATAGGTAGACCATGTCTCAAAAAGACAAAAAAAAAAATACAAGGGCCGGCAAGATGGTTCAGTGGTCTAAAGCGCCTGCTTAGGAAAGCTCAAGCAACTGCAGGGACTGCGGTTCGATCCCCGGCACCACATGCTGCGCCAGCCCCACCACCAGGGCAGGCTGAGCCAGCCACAAAATGAATAAATAAAGAAACAAACAAACACAACAAGCAAACAAATAAAAAAAAAAAAAAAATTAAAAAAAAAAACAACAAAAAAACCAAAAACCGTAGTATGTAGTCCACATTTTCATTACAGAAATTAAAGATTATATACAAAACAAAGAAAAAGCAGTGCATGTTATGCGCTGAACAGTTGGATTTCATTTCACGAACTCACTGGAATAACCCAGAAAATCAGAAAAGATAATATATTCAAGCGAACAATTTTGAGTAATATGGAATAATGAAGTAGCATCAGTTGTTAGATTTCTGAATTCAAAATATTTAAGTATTAGTTTATTGGGGCTGGAGAGATAGCTCCGTGGCACAAGTGCCTACCTGACAAGTGTAAGGTCATGAGTTTGAACCCTGGTCCAGCAAAAAAAAAAAAAAAAAAGTATTAGTTTATTGCCCTTTCTGTGGCATCACGTTACTTTTTTTTTAGATT